>JAYMFT010226932.1:0-11260 GCA_038088735.1 Panulirus argus
TCTCTCTCTCTCTCTCTCTCTCTCTCTCTCTCTCTCTCTCTCTCTCTCTCTCTCTCTCTCTCTCTCTCTCGTCTTTTGTTTACTCATTTTTCCCTCATCAACATCCAAATTAAAAGTTTCTCCTCGAGCCAGACGCTGGAGGTGCAGCTGACCTAGACCGACTTTTTTGCAGCGTTATATTTCTGTCGGTAACTCCTTCCCTCACTGCGTGTTGTGTTTCACGTTATAAAATCATCAGTTTCCTCTCGAGGGAGAACATGCATAACACCTTTGTTAATACGGAAGAAAAATCTGCAGTGCGCCCGTCTGTTTCAGATAAAAAGGAATGACCGCATCCCCTTTACGTCGATATAAACCCATTTGGCTACTTTGGGTCAGCGATGGAGAGATTTGGGAGTGGATGTTGTGGGGGAAGCCTCTTTGTCGCTGCCACAGGATCTGAGAGAGGTGCCTCCCTCGTAAACTACCTCTCTGCTACCCTCGTAAACTACTTGTCTAGGGCCCCACGTAAACTGCTCTTCTGCTGCCCTCGTGAATTACTGCTCTGCTGCCCCTCGTAAACTACTTGTCTTGTGCCCACGTGAATAATTGTCTTGCTGACCTTGTAAATCACTGCTGTGATGCCCTAGTAAACTTACTGTGTGGTGCCCATGTAAAATACTGTGCTGCTGCCCTCGTGAATTGCTGTTCTACTGGCCTTATAGCCTACTTGTCTGGTGCTCTCATGAATGTGTTGTGCTGCCCTCGGAAGCAGCTGTTATGGTGTCTTGTGTAATTTACCATTCCGGTGCCCTCGTCAACTACTGCTCTGGTTCCTTCGCGAACTACCGCTCTCTCGTTAGCCACTACCCTGGGTGACCACGTAAACTACCGCTCATTGCCCTCTTAGACTCCTGTTGTGGTAACCTGGCAGACTCCTCGTCTCGTACTGTTTCGTCTTGAATCGACTCTTTGGTGTAGGTTTACTGGGCCAGCTGTGTTTTGGTGTGAAGCTCTCAGCGGCAGTATACTGCTGCAATGCATTCTTGTATCCTAAGATAACATAAAAGAGAAGTTGATTTGTATTTGGCTTCAGTTATATATTGCATTGGACTAGTTTGTTAAATATTTAGACACGGATTTATATTTGTTGAATAGATGATTGTGGTTCCATAAAAAGTAAAATTATGATTAAGGTTTAAGTTAAGGGTTTGGTAGCCAGCGAGAACAGCATGTGAGTGGTGCGTCACACAGGTCACAGCGGTGACCTGGGAACGAATCTGGCTCACTTGCGCGTCAGGCAGGTGTGGGAGGTGTACCTTGACTTCTCTCCCGCCTCCCACCTCAGCTGTACTTGTTCCAACTCCTACTATCACTTTCTTCTTTATTGGCCACATCTTCCACGGTCTCTGGCTCTTTCCTCTCCTTATCCCTTCATTCTTTCTCTTTCTCATTTATTTCCCTTGGTTCTTCCCTCTCCTTTGACCCGTTTCTTTCCTCTTTCCCACCCTTTTCCCCTCCTCAATTTCCCTCGGTCTTCCCCTTTCCATTGATTAGTCTAGCCCCTAGCCATTCCCTTTTCCGCTTCCGCATCACCCTCTTCTTTCTATCCATTACTTCTTCTCTCTTCCATCCATTTTTTTTTTCAGGCCCCACGAAGAGTACACATCCTTGAGGACTGATCAGCGTATAATTGTCTAATATAGATGTAAAGTGTAGGGCCACGTTGGATGAAGCCTCGACAGTGTCCCCGCCTAAGTGCAGCAAACAGATCAGAAGCTTTGCCACGCCCAGAAAAAGGTCGAACATAAACAAAAGGTTTGGTTTCAGAGGAGGTGTTGTATCAGTTCGCCTGTGTTTACCCTTGTACTTGTGGCTTAGCTCCGTAAGCCGCTCGCACTGTGTCAATATCGCGGCCACATAATAGACTCCTGGACACCTTTCAGTAACCATTCATAAAAAGGAAAAAAAATAATAATGTGGCACGTAGTTAGCTGTCAGGCGCCGACTAATTGACGCGTCGTTTCGTCACCGCGAGATACAACGCTGATATATATATATATATAGCAGTTCCCATTGGGTGTGAGGCGGCAGGCAACCTCCGTGTGCCCTGCCGCTGGGGTTGACGCAGAGCATTACGAAGGCGACGGCCGGGGCCCTGTGGCTAGCCTGCTGCGGTACGGCAAAAACTGGCGGAGGATCGTGCTGTGGATCAGGTGTCTGTCACCGTCCTCGCCACCTGTTGTGGCTCTGTGGTTCTCCTCGCTCTTTCTCTGCTGTTTCCATGCGGGTGACTCACAACAGGGCGGGTAGCTCTCCCGCCCTAGACGAGGTCACCCAGATGCCGTAGGGTCATCGACCTGGTATATGTTAGTTTCTACTTACCTAACCGGACGTCAGGACGATCATGTTAAAGTTGTTTTTTCCCTGATGCCTCTCACCATCAGACCCACTAAGACCTCTCACCTTCCCATTCTCCCTCCGGTGTTGTTTTTCCCTTTCACGTACCTAAACCCGAGCCTGTGGCTGGGGCTCACCGCTGTGTGTCGTCTGGACCGAGGCTGCACTCGTTGCCTTATACGTCGTCCTCCCTGCACCCGCGGGAACAAGGAGGACTCACGCCTTATTACTCATTTATCGCTTCATTATACACGTGCTCTGAAATATAATGAGAAGTCAGGAGTGATTAATGTACAAGACGTCCAGGCTGCTGGTAGCTCTCGGTCCTCATCACCATAACCAGAACTTTTGGACAACATACTGACGGATTTCATCTTTTTTTTTATGGTCATGTATTATTCCGGTACCAGAATGGGTTCTTCTGGTCTCTGTGTGCTTGTTTCAAGCGTCACTGTGGTTTCTACTAACACCAGAATGGTTCTCTCTTGCGCCAGGGTGATTTCTTTAAGCGTCTTCTAACGCCAGGATGGCCCGTCAAATGCCAGTTCGTTCTTGTAACGCCCTAGCGGCTGTAACAGCGCCAGAGGGTCGTTCCCTCCAGCGCCAGGGAGGTCTTCAGCGTCCCTCAGCCATCATCCCCCGAAAACTGTGTGGACGATTCACCTTGGAAAGTAGGCGGGTGTGGGCGAAGGTAGCGGCTGACTCGCTACTCTTAGGAGCCCTTCTTGATAAGCAGCATTTTTAAGAGACCCAACTCCTGTGCGTCGTCATAGACGGTAGCTTTCACCAGAAGGAAAAATATCTCCCCAGATAACATCACTGCACTTTAGTTTGCCGGAGTCCACACACGCCCTGGCTAATGTGGTCTCGCTCAAAAATTCCTGGGTATCACAGAGGAACTGTTTAGGTTATAAATAGGAACCTCTCGGGCCTAACGCGTTCACATTAGAAGCTGGAGTGCTGCGACGTGTTCACACCGTCGGGATAATGCGCGTGTTCAGAACTGCAACATTTTATTGAGTGTGCCTCGTGGAGACATTGGTGTGTTGCTCTTGCGTTCTGAGGCGATCCGGCCGACCCACTGCGTCAGTGGGGTGATGTGGAGCATCCCTCTGCACCTCCGCCAGCAGGAAGTACCCAAAAAATGTGCAGTGATACGTGTGTGAGAGGGTCGTCCATCATGTTCTGTCATGGTCGTGTCGGGGGTGGTGTGCCTTGGGGCTCTGATCTCCTCTATTTGTCACATCACAAATAATTGATTAACACGAATGGCTCCTCTGTTTACTTCTTGATTAGCTATGATTCCTTTTCTTTTCAAGAATCTTTGCGACACAGCGAAGGACTTTCCCTGATTTTTTCCATCTTTAATGCCCCGGATTCTCGTTTTGTCCTAGTTCCTCGTTTTGAGTCAGTGACTACAATTGATTCCAATTTACCTTCCTGTTCTTCATCTGCCTTTTAAATTTATTCAACTTCTGTCTCCAACGTTCTTGATATCCCTTTGCCTTTGTACATGTTGCAATGATTACGGCGTCTTCTGTACATGGCGTCTTGTGATTTTGTTCATATAATTCATTGTATTTGTGATATTACATGGAAGGAGAATGTGAGTCGTGACCGCTTGGTTCAAAATGAATATGAATCAGCCTCTCTGCAGTATAAGTTAAGGGCTGTTTCGATGATGGCCGTAATTCTTTTCTGTGCTGAGGGTATTAGCTACAGAATACCGTGGTCTCGATCTTTTGAACGAGAACATTAAATTAACTTTTCTCTGAGTTGCTGTATTGTGTAGAGGAACTGAATCATTTTTAGATGTTGATAGTAATGTGATCGTAGGTTGTTAACCCGGCGGCAAGGCAAGGTGATCATAGCCACTGGGTATGTAAGTATCCTTATTAGGTTAGTAAAGTTTACTAATTAAATCCAGTGTTTGTTCCTCTTTGGTGCTGTGCTTACCTGCCACCTATCTCTCCCTCTCTCCCTTGGGTCGCCTTGTGATTGATGCTCTCCCTCTAATGAGTCCATGATAATGCTTCTAACCGGGGCACCTCTCATCACTCAACCATCTCTACGTAAAGACGCAAAAAAAAAAAAGAAAGAAAAAACGCTGATCCGATTCGCAGAGCCGAATGGAAAGTAGGGTCAGCGGTGCATACTGAGGAGGAGGAGGAGGAAGAGGGTGCAGTGGATGGTTGGCTGGCAGCAGCGACGCTCGGAGACATATTCCCGGTTGACATAGCGGAATATAGCGAGAAATAGCGACGGGCTTACGCGAGCCATCAAAGCCGGGTTATTCATACTATAATTGAAGTTCCTCCCGGCCTGCCCGAGTAACTTTGATGACGGCCCACCAAAGGCCCAGGCGACAAGACGCTCGCCTGAACATCCTGGCTACTGTAGGGGAGCGGCGCCCTCAGGGAGCCGCCCCTTCTTCCGTCCCCAGCCACCACCACCACCACCACCCCTGGCCTGCGGGAGGGCACAGACGCGTCCAAAGCTTCCTTCTTCACCGCGGCCAGGGGCCAGCAGGAACAGGTATAGGTACGAGACCGTAAAGAATTTGTAGCTATCGACGGCAGAAAGTGGTTGTACGGAGTGTACAGAAGATTAATGTCGGTGTTCGTCGAGGGAACATTGGGTTTCCTTATCAGCGAGAGGAGCCAGTAGCTGCAGGTGACACGGGGAGCCCTCTCACACCAGCAGCAGGAGCGGCGGTCGTCAGTAAAGCTCTTGTCTGCATCAGCATCAGGAGCAGGTAGTGTCAGACCAGTCCTCTCACCGTCAGCGGTGTCAGGTGGTGTGTGGGCCAGTTATCAGCCGGGAGACAGTTGCTGCTTGACGCTCATCCCACCTGTTGATTAATGATGAGCAGCTGTGAACACAGGTCACCTGCCACGCTACCGCCAACCTCAGCTTATCTCCTCTACAGCAGAATGTTTCAGTTCCCACATTCGTGTACGTATGTTGTTGTTCGTCGCAGTGCCTTGATTATTCAATACAGAAACTAGAATACAGTACTCGACATTTATGCTGGGTATTATTACAGGACAGAGAGCAAATTTGCGTGCGGCATGGCAGCTGGATCCGTCGACCAAATTTGCTGTCACCTTCGTAAGCCTTCACACTCCCTCCCATCCCTCTCCACCCATCCTACCAGACTCCTACTCCCCATCTACCCCTCCCGCCGGGTGATTGGCAGGAGCCAGGGACAGCGCAGGACCCGCCACCACGAGATAAGGGGGGGGGGAGCATCTGCCAGAACAAACGCCGCCACCTGATAAGACCAGCGCTGCCCGTATTACACTAAAAGGAGGATAATGGTGAGGCAGCGCCGAGCCGGGAGGGGCTGGTGGTGCCTTGGGCTGGCGGGGAATTTTCTTTCTTTTAACGGAGAAGGGAAACATTGTCGTGAGGAAGATGGAGAGACGGGAGGTAGTGAGTGGAGAGTTTGCACGAAAAAAAAGAAGAGGTAGATAGATACGAGGATTGAGAGGGGGTAGGTAGAGTGGAGTCGGTGAGATGGAGAAAGCAAAGAAGAGGAGGCACGGATGAGAGAGAGAGAGAGAGAGAGAGAGAGATGGGTTGGGTTAAGAGTGACAGTTTGTGTTATTTAAGAAAATAGAGTCATCAAAGTAACTGATGAAAGAGACCTCTGGAAAAGAAGGAAACAAAACGGCCTCACGTGAGGGGGTGAGGTACTGCTTCTGCTGCTGGTCTTCCCAGCTCATGAGGGAACGTTTTGATTTGTGCCGGTATCCCAAGTGGATTTGTTGTGCGCCCCCTATGCTCATCCTGTGAGCGGTGGCGCAAAAGGATCTCAGAGGTTAGAGTACACATGCCTACCCGGACCCATCTTGCCTCAGCCCGTCCCTTGAAGAGAGAGACTCTCTCCACCAGGAATGCTCTTCAGCCTGCAAACAGAATCAGATCCCATACCTTAAACCTTTTCCAAAGTGCAGTTGCTATTACTTGATTTTATTTCTGGAATTACGTATTAAAAACATTTCAGGTTTACAGAACATGTAGTACAGTCGAGGGATCCCTGGACACAACGCGGCTGCTGGAGAGTATGATGGTCAGGCCTGGGCTGGGGTATAGGAGGAGGAGGAGGGCGCCAGCAGCACATTAGCCTGGCCCATAGATAAGGTGGTTACTCCTGCTGGAGTGGCAGAACACAGCCATGACATCGCTGCCTCACGTATTTCACCAGTGTTTACGAACGTTTGAAGATGAGTCAATGATTCTGATTTTGAAAAATTTATTCTTGAGGGAAGACGGAGACCATTCCACAATACGATGAGGTTTCTGCATGACGGTATCACCAGCTTCAGCTGGCCTTAGACTCATAGCTAATTGACAATATTCTCTCTCAGTTTCTGTTATCTGTCCTTCCCATGCTTTCCCTCTCTCGCCATCTACCAGTCACCATCAAGCACCTCTTCACCATCTACCAGTCACCATCAAGCGCCTCTCCACCACCTACCAGTCAACAACAAGCACCTCTCCACCATCTACCAATCACCATCAAGCTCCTCTCCACCACCTACCAGTCACCATCAAGCACCTCTCCACCATCTACCACTCACCATCAAGCACCTCTCCATCACTCACTCTCCTCCCTGGCCGTGCAGCGCCTCCTTCCTTGTACATAATTTGGAGCAACCATCCCCTCGGCGTCTCCATAGTAGATGTCCTCCCAGATTACTCACGACTTGAAATGTAAATTCGCCCGCTTTTTTGCGCCGTCTCCATCTAATGTCTCTCCTCGTGTGTTTACACCAACTTCAACTGGGAGATCATTATTCTCCTTGACTTGTTGGTGCGCGTGCGTGGAGAGCAGCTCGTCTTGTAATTACATTTTTACAAGTTGTTCTTGTGCTTGTGTCCTGGTCTGTCACTGTTTTGTTTGTTGTATTTTTAAGAAATGTCAACAGGTCGTGAAAAATAATGCACAGGCCGTGGTTCTTGTTCTTATTCAGTTTTTGTTTTTTTACGTGTTTGTTATTCTCTCTGATGATTTTTCCGGGAAAACATTTTACCCAGAGACGGTAAGCAGCCGCTGTTCTCATACATGGATCTGGACGACTCAGGACATGTTTGTGAGCTCAAGAGTTATTCCTGCGTGCCGTCCGTGTATCGCTAGCCAGCAGTCTTATGTAACAAAGTGACGTAGCTTCTTGGGGTTCCGGGGTGCGGGTGACTTCCTCCCCCCAGGAGGTCCAGACTTTCTTTGTTGGCATGGGAGCACTTGAAGTGGATGGAGGACGGTGGTGGTGGTGGAGTGACTTAATGGTGATTATCATCAGCGGTGGTGATGTGTGGCGGCTCCCTTCGGCACATGGCTAGGTTACGGCGTGTTGATTTAAAACAATTTTGCGTAAGGAGAACCTCCTCTTACGCGAGACCCAAGTTATTACGTCCCTTCTTCCTTCCACGTTGTTCTTCCCTTTGGCCGACCGACGGTTACAAGTGGCTGTCGTAAATGAGGCGTAGCACATTTTTCACCCGGGAATTATCACTCTTCTGTGCCTCAATTACAAAGAGAAATAGCCGCACTCTGCCCTAATTACAGAGAGAAACGCTGAGCCTGGTCGCGGCTGGGCGAGAGTCAAGTCTTTTATTTGTGATTTTAGTGGGCTGCTCGCCTCGTAAAAAAGATATGGCGAAGCTGTGCTGGGGTAATTTTTTTTCCTTTGATTTTGGAGACAATCAAATCTGGGAATTAGTCTTGCAGTGGTTGTGTCGCCTCACATGTTGATTTGTTTATTGGTTTGTGATACGCGGAGCTGATTTAGCTCATGGTGCTTATCCCTGGGCCGAAGGCATCATCATCCTCTGAGTTGGGAATCACAGGGTGAGATCCTCTGTATGGAACACTCATTAGGCTTTTGAATCTCAAGCTTTTCCGAAGCTTTTTCCCTTCACATTTTGATGTACGATAATATGTGTACTTCATGTAAATGTTTACTGTCTACTGCTGTGTTTTACATTTTGTAAAGGTATATTTTTTTTCAGCCAGAGAATAGTTTACACGCAGCGGGGACTCGTGATAGCACTTCTCACGCCTCCCTCTTCATCCTCGTTATAGTCGAGGATCCTTAGAGGCGTTCTCGGTGCTGTTGCTCTTAGGGTGTCACGCTGCCGCCGCTCTTGTCTTAATCTTTTCTTGACTGGAGCCACTGGGGCGTTTTAAAGCTCAAGTAAATAGCGTTTTGATGATGTAAATTCTTTGTCCCTACAGCAGACGCAAATCTGTTTTTTCTCTTAAGATTAGGATTGATCCTCACAGCGTCGGTGTTCAGGTACTGAGTAAGTTTAAGCAAACATTATGGTTGATTTTCTCCGAACACGCTGGGTTGTACTAATGTGATGTATGGCTCATTTGTAAGTAAATAGTGTTTTTCTTGGAATGTTGATGAGGGTCACGGACGGTCGGAGGTCACGAAAGGAAGATAAGCTGGTGGCACGGGTGCGCGTGGTGGCATACTGCCAGCGTCAAGCTGTGAAAAACGCCTTCAGCACTTGACTCTACCTACAGTCCTGGCAATGACCGTGTCCTGTGCAACGCTCAAACACTCCTCCGGCTGCCCACCTGTTCCCCTGGTGTTCACAGATCCTATTGTTGATAAGAGACGCCATTTGGATGGGTCTTTCAGATGCAAGTGTTGCACAGGAGTACGTGTTGGTGATTTGAGGAGTGATTTTGATAGTGATTACATTATAGATTTGTGTTTTCTCTTGATCATACTTACGTAGTCTGATTACTTTTTAACAGAAGTCAGTACCGAACGACATTTACATTTATTAATGTTTGCAATTTGTGCTTTCAGGTATGTATGGTGTAGGACCAGAAGGCCAGGTGCAGTGAAAGTGTCAGTACCAGCAGCAGCAGTGGCTGTTGAGTGACCAGGTGGTAAGTAGGTTGCCCTCTCGCCCAGCGCCACCTGCGCAGAGATTTGCCCTCATTAGCACGTCACAAGTAATGGTGAGTTCAGATATCTTTTTGTGTGGTGACACAGGCATGCCCTATCGTTGCTTCCCGTCGTCTGGGGCCGCCACCACACTTGCACTTTTGAAATAAGACTCGCAGTGGCTTTAGAAATCTGTAAACAGTAGTGTGGTATTATAGACAGTGGAACACTGGAGGGCAAGAATGATGGAATGCAAAGTGTATTGCTTTACCAGTGGTGGAGAAGATGAGTCTTTGAAACAGTCGTTTTGGAGAACTACAATAAACGGATGAGCTCCTCCAAGATGCTCCGAACTCTCTTTGTAGTTTCCCTTCTCTGCGCACGCACGCTCGCACACCTGGTGTGTGTATGTGTGAGTTGAGATAGAAGGACGCATGTTTAGCCGCTAGAGTGTTGGTTGGGATGGAGAGAGTGAGGGTTTCGAGACTGACTGCTGAATAGACGGAAGGACGGAGAGAACAAGCAACTTTGATGACCGTTGACGGCTTATCAGTTTCCTCGTTGAGTGATTGAGATGTTAATGAACTTTGCTGATAAGCAATTATTCCAAGTGGATTGGGTTCATTATTCCAAGTGGATTGGGTTCATTATTCCAAGTGGATTAGTCTCTGTTAATGAAAGGATATGACACATTTTCAGTCACTCTTCCTCGCTCTTCGTTACATTCCTTTTTCTCTTTCCCCGAAGATGCTGTTGTATCGCCTCTGATCATCCCTCGTTAGCTGGGAGCTTTAGCCTTAAAGATCCTGTGATACTGTTGTTGTGTTGTTGGTGTGGATCGGTGTTGCGGGCTTCCTCCCTCAGTTTATATGACAGGTTTGCCTCCGTGTGTCTCCGGCAGTAACTTTACGGTCGCGTATACATAATCCGGGTCCGGCTCGGACGCCGGCAGGGAGCTCCATGAGCTGCACCGTTATTTTGGTGACGTTTGTTAGTTGTTACGATTGTTACAACTGGTCCCGTGCTGTAGCTGGGCTGAGATGACTGGACGTTGAAACCGATGTGTGTGTGGAGGAAGAAAAGTTACTTGATTCGTGTGGTGTGTTTCAGCAGCGTTCCCCGACCTCTCTCTTTACTTCGTCTTTGCTCTTCGGTGCTTCAGGTTGTATCCTTTTGGGTTATCTTCTTCCTGCGGTAGGTGTCAACCTGTGGATATTCAGCCTCGTGTATTACCCACCACCCCCCCTTCTCTCTCTCTCTCTCTCTCTCTCTCTCTCTCTCTCTCTCTCTCTCTGTTTACCTGCCTATCTATCTATCTATCTCTCCATCTCATCGCTTCTCGTGGTTCCTCGTCCACTTTTCCTCATGCTGTTTTATCACACACCTGCCCATCTCACCTGCCGCGTGACCGGGCTATCGACTGTGCCGAGACTTGGAAAGGTTTCCTTATTGGCTTGCTGTAGTTTTGCCGCCCCAGCTGCTGGGAGGGAGGGACCCGTGTTGACCAAGGCGGGCAGTGCAGAGGTGGCGGTGTGAATGTCCTTTTGGCAGGATGAGGGCCATCCTATGGTCTCCTCTTCGACAGCATATAATCACTACTCAACTAGGATCCCGATTCCTCTAACAAGGAATAAAATATTGAAATTGAACTGAAATTTTAATTTGCACCGGTATATTCCTCACTGTGTTCGGCGAGTAGAAAGTTATCATCTTATCATCCTCGGAAAAAAAGAATTATATCTTTAGAGTTGAGCGGCGTTCCCATTTTGCTCCTGCTGTATATTTACTGCCAAGCGCACCGTCTTTACTGCTCGGGCCTAAAAATGCGAAGCTGTATCGTTTTAAATTTTTTGAAAGTTAGTAAGGGAGATTTTTCTTTAATGAGTTTTCGTTCATTAAAATTATATATCTATATATATATATATATATATATATATATATATATATATATATATATATAAAGTAAAAGC
>JAYMFT010226943.1:0-11260 GCA_038088735.1 Panulirus argus
AAAAAAAAAAAAAAAATATATATATATATATATATATATATATATATATCCTTCTTTTTAAACCAGGTATTCCCAATCACCAGCCTTTTAAAGGACACAACTGAACAAGCTGTTCACCATTTCCATTCACCTTACAGAACACTCCATGCCCCCCAAATTATACCTTGAACTGCCATCTCATTTGCCTTGCATTTGAATCACCAGTTACTAATACCCGTTCTCATACATCTAAACCACTGAGACACTGACTCAGCTGCTCCTAAAACACTTGCCTCTAATGATCTTTCTTCTCATGGCTTCGTGCTTAAGCTCTAATAACCACCCATTTCTCACAATCCAGTTTCATTTTTACCTAAATCAATCTGGAGCTCACTTCCTTACACTATCACAGATTCCCCCAAGTCCTGCTTCAGCATTAGTGTTACCCTTTCCTTAGCTTTTGCCCTCAAATCAACACTTGACTTTACTCCTAAGACATTCCCAATTCATTCTTCTCCCTTTACCCTTGAGCTTTGTTTTACTCTGAGCCAGAACATCCAGGTTCCTTTACTCAAACATACAACCTATCTCTCCTTTATTCTCATCTAGGTTACATCCACACACATTCATACACCCCAGCCTAATCCAGCACTTTTCACTTGGGACCTTTTTCAGTTTCATCTTCAAAGAGAGAGAGAGAGAGAGAGAGAGAGAGAGAGAGAGAGAGAGAGAGAGAGAGAGGGGGGGGGGGGGGGACCAGCCCCTGACTACTGCCCCTTTTAGTCATCTATGACACACAGGAAATATCAAGGTAGAATTCTTTGTCCCCTATCCTACGAGATATGTAGTATCTTATAATGACCATACAAAATTAATGAAAAGCAGAAAGTAAATCTTGATGGTATCAATAATCAAATGAAGTGGCTAATTCCAGAAGAAACAAGTTTCAATTAATTATGACTAGTGGGTGAACAGTTACTAGTGAAAAAGAGTTCTGATATTGAGATTTTTCCACCAAAAGTACTGCTTATTCAACCCCAATTCATTTTTCATTTTATCACTCTTAAAATGTTCAAAAATTTCAAGTACCATGATGCAACTACTGTGGTTAAGTGGGATAGACATGAAGTCATATGACAAAACCCTATGCTGGCAAGAATCAGGAAATGCATAGGTGCATTTTTGTCATCTTATTTTGGATTTCCCATAATTTTTTCCATAATTCATCAATTTCATTACTCAGTTTTCATTTACATTTGTCAAAGAGGAGTAAGTAATGATCCTGAATTAAAAACACACAAGATAAAGTCTTTTTTCTAGTGGATGAGAGAATCACTGCAAACTACGCAAAACACACATGCTAAGTAAGTAAATCAAACACAAGAAGCACGTATCATAAATTACATATCACGTGAAGCCTTTTATGAGGTACCCATAATTATCAGGGAAAATAAACTGTTTGAAGAAAACGAACATTTCTCTCCTATATTAAATTCTAATGTATCAAATCTGCCTTATCTTAAGAAGAGAATATTGTAATATATACCACCAACCTTAATGATGCAGCATGAGCCAAGCCATTGGGAAAGTTATCTGGAAACAGTGCCATAAGAGATGTGATGGTGCGTGCAAGTGGGCCAACAGGGCTGTGGTAGAAGAGTACACGGTGCTCCAGCAGCATTAACTTGAACAATACCAAGATATTCCGTCCAAACACTCTCACAGCATCTGATACAAACACTCCTGTTTGACAAATATTAGCTTTGGATAATATTAGGTGAAAAGTATCATGTGGACATGATGCAAGAAGCACCTCTAAACATATAAAAAAAGTAACTGGAACAAAAAAAATCAAATTAAAAGGAAAATAAAAAGTAATAAATAAGTAGGGAAGAAGCCCATGGAAGTACAGATGTGGTATAACTGAAATAATTACCAAATGGCAATACTTGATATGATTTTTCTCCCACTCATATTTCAATCTCTTTGGTCAAAATAACACAGCAGCCACATTTACTGTTTTCCTGTTTTATCCTAAAACACTGCTATTAGTATAAATATCTCTCTCCTTAATGACTTTCCTTCAACTTAACACAGACACTACCACATTACTTTTTATTCAATGAATATATCATTTTGTAAACAAAATATTGTTTATGTAAACAAAATATTGTAATATAATGTGATCTTATCCCCAGCTTTAAAATTTATTAAACTTAAACTGATGCCCTTGTTTTTTTGTTCATGAGGCAAAACTGATTTTTCTTGAGAATCTTGCAACTCTATATGCTTGCTCCAGCAAGTATTCTTAAGTTACTGAACAATCATTTCCAGCCCATTCACACATTATACTTAAATAAAGAAAGATATAGTCATCTTGTTTTCTTTTCCATAATTATCTTCAGTAAAAAATAAGGTCCACACACCTTGTTCTTTAATTAATGGTCTGTAAAGTATGAACACTTCTGTCCCAGTTTATAAACTCAAATGGACATATCTCCTCTAAGCTTTAGTAATATAAGAGTTTGAGCAAAAGAAGATTGCACCAATTAATCTATCATTCTAAATGTATCAACCTCAATGCCTTTTCTAATTCTTCCTTCAGTGACAAAATCTAATATTTCTCAGAGGACAAAGTTGCTATATATTACTGTAACTTGCCTCTGATTGATAGAAGTTGACATATGGGACCCTCCTATGCCTCATTACCTACTTCTTTCTAATATTTATACTTAATGCTCTTGTATAATGCTCCTACCTACTAGATCTATATCTTGCTCCTGCCACTTTGCCAAAAGGCAGGGCTAGTGCATAGCACTCAATGTAGAAAAATTTAGACTTAGGAAGAATGAGTTGTGTGAGTTGTTTGTTAAATATTATGTATGACAAGGAGTGATTGCACGTTTGTGGACAGAATGCTAGCAGTCCATGTGTGGGTGAAGCAGAAAGAAAAGACAAATACCTGGGTTAACCACTAAAGTGCTGGCTTACTATGCAGCTGCCAATGACCCAACTGATATCCAGGCGGGCTGTACGGTAATATACCTCCCTGGTCAGTGGCTGCTTACCAACTACTACCAATTCACCGTTTTTCCATAATTAATGGATCATCTCCCTGGGTAATGACTCCCTTGCTTCTAACATAACTTTAAATGTCCTTAGGATATCTTTTGCTATAAAAGAAAAAAAATATGCTTCATATTGAGGTTTGCTTTGTCATTTAAGTCTCTTTGTTTCTCTACACAAAGTCACATAACTTACTCTGTCATGCTGGATATTGGTCTCATTGAGTGTCTTATCAGCTACTTTCTTAAACAAAAAACAATTCCTTATTTCACCATTCCACCAACTTAGTTTCATTTTAGAAAAAGACTATCTACTATGCACTGGCACATATATTCTCTCTATTGCTTGGGTATCTTGCACCTGAACAAAAGAACATATACATAGATTGCATTTGCATAAACCTTTCTTACGCCTCCCCAAATTGATGTACCTCTCTACCCACCATACAATAGGGTATACTAGAAAAAATGCTTATGCAGGCATACAAGATCATCCTCAATCCTTCTTACACAACCTGTTAAGAAGGACTAAACACACTCAGCCTCCCAACTCTCGCCAACTGTTGCCTGGACGACATCCTAAAATTTAGGAAGAAGCTACAGCATCATTCTTGTTACTGCCACCTGCCACCAGAGATCCCTCAATTCTGAGCTGCAATTTGACATCATAATCACATCAAGTATATGAGCTTGAAAAGGCTGCTACATGAACAGCCCCACCTCACCCACTGAGGGCATCTTATGGAAAGACTGTCTGTTTGACACCCATCTTGCAATTGTTCCAGTACTTATATTGCATTTATACATATTTCAGTAATCTATAATACAAGAACATATCAATACACATGCACACACACAAACTGGAGACTGCATAAGAAAATAAAACTAGATATCAATTGTGTTATTCAGATTAAGGAGATGGCATCACATCTAATACTTCCTTGGGAATGCAAGGTAACTAGGAAGAAGATCATAAAGGGAGTGATAAGTTTTGCAGAGATTTTATACATTTATAGGATTATGGCTGGATGGGTAAGAGCCAAATAGGATGGATGGATGCCATCATAGTACACTGTATATGACAAAAGGCGTAAAGAATGAATTCAATAACATGAGGTTACAAGCCAGCTAAAAGTAGAAAGGTTGCATGTAAAAGGTATCTAGTTCAAGTGGTTTGATGAAAATAAGGGATTTGAAAAAATAAATGATGCAATTAGAAATGGAACATGATATGGATGTGGTTGTGTTGATCAGATACTAACCAATTGGATGTCAGCTGAAAAAAAATTAAAAAAAGAAGAGTAAACAATCAGCATTTACTAATTACAGGGATGAATTTGTATCTTTCATGATAACAGGAACAAATATGTATACATATGTAAAAGCATGGCATGACTTACTTGTCTGGCAAAGTTTACATATGTATATCTACCTTAAAAAACAAAAAAGTTACTAATATGGATATGAACAATTACTTCTATTGTCTCCTATCACGGTTGGAAAACATTTCATCATATAAAAAAATGCTCTTTGTTTAGTTCATGGCTTGATAAAGATAGCAATTTATGGTACACAAAAAGAAAGCTAATAGCAGAGCACAATAAGAAAGCCTGTAACAGTACAAAAAAGATAACCACTAGCAGTACAATATACGACTGCCACTATTAGTTCACAATAAGATAACCACTAACAGTACACAGTAAGACAGCCCCTAGCAGTACACAATAAAGAAACCAATGGCATTACACAAAAAGACAGCCAATAGCAGTGCACAATAATATAGCCACTTGTAGTCCAAAAGCTGCATACAATGAAACAGTCATTAGCAGTACACAATAAGATAGCCACTAGTAGCAAACAGTAAGGTAACCATGCAGTATACAGTAAGATAACCACGAGCAGTACACAATAAGACAGCCACTAGTAGTACACAATATGACAGCTACTAGTAGTTAACAATAAGACAGCTGCTAGTAGTACACAATATGACAGCCACTAGTAGTACATAATAAGACTCCCACTAACAGTACACAATAAGATATCCACTAATAAAACAATAAAATAGCCACAATCAGTATAAAGTAAGACAGCCACAAGCAGTACCAATAACAAAGCCACTATTAGTACACAATAAGATTACAAATGTAGAGCATTATATGATAAAAACTAGAAGTTCATAATAGAATGGCCACTAGTAGTACAAAATGAGACAGCCACGAAGAGTTCAAATTAAGATAGCCACTAGCAGTACACAGCAAGATTGCTACTATAAGCGAACCATATGAGCCACCCACACAACACATTATGACCACCAATAACAGTACACAATAAAATAGTCAATAGCAGTGCAAAATATGAAAGCCACAAATGGTGCACAATAAGATAGCCACTAGAAGTACTCAAAAAGATAGCCACTATCAGTTCAGAACAAGATATCCACAAGCAGTACACATATCAGAATGAATTCTGCCAGTATTTAGGATCATTCCCAGTCTCACAAACTATGGATGCAAAGCGTTACTCTTGCTCATCATACATATAAAGACATATAATCTTCTGACATAAATTTATTTCATTTTCCCATCTAAAGTATATCTACATTAGTATAAAATGAATTTATATGAAAGAATGACCTAGACTGAAAGTTTTAGCATTTTCTTTAAGGAGCAGGGCCACGCTTTAGTAACTCACTGCCTTTATTAGGTAAACCGAAAAGAAAATACTGTCTGCTGATGATTCAAATGCCAAATACATTAGGAAAATACTCTGTTAACTTCCAACGTAAACAAAAGGAAAAAGTACTCTTTTTCACTTGCACAGAAATATATGAGCGCATATTTCTTATGCACTTTGTACATGTATATTCAAAACATCTTAAGACCTTTTGTTATGTCACATCCATGCAAAATAATGATTCACTAAGCGCTGAATGCAAATTAACATTCATACAATTAATGTTAATCTTCAATTTTGCTGAAGATGAAAAAAAAAGGAGTTTTGAAAAATTAAAACCTGCTCCTCTACAGGGGAGTCTCCTCCTAGCAGAGAGAGATCCTCATAGATCCCTGGGGGTTCGAAACCTCTAGTGCCCCACCTTCCAGTAAAGTTTAAGCCTTCTACCATACCTGCTAACTACTTTCCAGAAGATGCTGCCTTTACTTCAGATTGGGTGCCCCCTACCAATCAGCAACCTAATTTGCCAATGACATCAATGTCTCATCAGCTGACCCACTGGTCATCCCAGTCACTTGTATTTCTTAGAACATGGATGTCACTCTGGTGGAGATTACCATTAACTAAAAGTTTTCCAAAAGAGTGGAGAAGGTATGGCCGAAAAAAATCAAACAAAGCAAATTGCTCATAAAGCACTGCCCCAGAGAGAAACAGGTCTTCATTCTTTAAAACTAACCTTTCCTTCCAGGGTTAGTCAATCCTGTGAGCTGTGAGAGCATACTAACATGAAGAAGGGGGATTGAAGAAAAACTTCTTAACCAACAAAAAATTATGAGTAAAAACCAGATTTACCTTAACAATGTCCTATAACAAAATAGGAATCCCCTTTCTCTAACCCTTTTCAGTTTCTTCCCCCACAACCTCCAATTAACTTGTGCAGACCACAACATAATGGTCTTCTCATGTGCAGTCAATCTCATAATCGTTTCTTCCCCCCACAGCCTCCAATTAACTTGTGCAGACCACAACATAATGGTCTTCTCATGTGCAGTCAATCTCATAATCACATCACAGCACCCTTACACCACAACTGCAACAAAAACATGCAGCACCTCATTACACATCTAGAACAATTGCTCACAGAACAAAATGTCTGCATTGCTACAGAAGTCTTCTGTCACTCTTTTGACTCAAGACAGAGGTGAATCCAGCTCATTCCCTCCAGTCAGCATGAATGGACAATCACCCCCAGTGAACAAAAGACCAACCATTCTAAGCACCACATTTGACACATACATCATTTACTCTGCACACTAATAACATCAGTACAAAGGCAACTGACAAACTAAATGCCCCCAGAACACTAGCACCAGATTTGTACAGGAACAAGAATCCCTCAATATCCTCTGCAAAAAATTCATCCACTATACTCTTAACTATGCCTCCCTGCTTAGGCTTCCATCCTCTTAGCAGAGTTGCAAACCAGACAAAACAGTGCACTCAGAACATGCACTGGCAACCTAAACCACAAATACTCAGCATCTTTACAATAAAACAAAGGTCTTCCAAATACAGTCCCACCTCAACGTGCTTTGCAATTCTATGCAACAGCACCACAGTGTCCACAAAAAGCCTAATTTGCCATCCCATATATTTTCAATGATGATGTCACACATCTAAGTACTTTGTCATCTCTCTTTTGGCCTTGATTACCATCTGCAGATGTCTGGCCATGGAATTGGAAAGGTTCTTGAAGTATTCTAGGCACATGTTTTGGGTTCATAGGCTCATGATCTGACTTAGGCGAGGCACTGATGAGGTGCCTCAGGAAACAGCCACTTGACCTTGCATTCTGAGTGTACATTGCACCTAGAAATCTCATGTGCTTTCTCCTCCTTAGTAAGGCAAGAGACAACCATCTGGAAGCAGAGGTGGAAAAAACACTGCTCCCTAAAGGGAAATTCCCATAATGAATTGTCAGCCAGGAAGAGAAAAAAGGAGGAACTTGTATTTTTTTTTTTTTATTTTAGCAGAGACTGCACGGGCAACTAAGGCCCTAATCAAGGCCATCCCATTAACGCTATATATATACCCTAGCCTGAGCCAGGTACCCATTTTATCGACCAACCCCTAGGAGTGGATTAACAGCTGGGTTGACTGTGGACCGACTGCCGCAACCAGGATTCGAACTTATGCGCTCGACCCTGGGCGGTCCGTGAATGCGTCACGGTCAGGAACGTTAACCACTACATCATGACAAGTTAGGGATCTCCATGTATAACATTAGGTTTGGAAGGTGCGCTTATTATGGCACGTAAGGGGTACGTATATTATGGCAAGTTTTGACAGGGTGTGGCATCGGGGTCTCATCTCTGAGCTCCCCTCTTTTGGCTTCCCTCCCTCACTTTGCTCCTTCATATCTAGCTTCCTCTCCGACCGTTCTATCTCTGTGGTTGTTGATCAGCCTCCCCGCTTTTCTCCATAAGCAGCGGTGTCCCTCAAGGGTCTGTCCTGTCCCCTACACTTTTTTCTCCTTTTTTTTTCATCGAGTTCTTCTCCTCCATAAATAATCCAATGCACTCATACGCTGATGACTGAACATTGCATTCATCCAGATCCTTCAATTCTGCTCCCTCTTCTCTCACTCGATCTGCATCTAGCCTTGAAGCAGCTTCCACAAGAAACTCGGACTTGGACAGGATATCTCAGTGGGGTTCACAAAATCTTGTCAAGTTTAATGCCTCCAAGACCCAATATCTACCCATCTCCCTATCGAAAACTCCTCACAACTCTCGCCTCTCCTTCGACGGTTCTGTAATTCCACCTCTTGACTCAGTGAACATACTTGGTATTACTGTAACATTCACTTTTTCTTGGAAACCCCACATTACGGGAATAGCTAAGTCTGCCTCTAAGAAACTGGGTGCCCTGTTTAGATGTAACTTTTTCTCTTCTGAACAGTTGCTCCGTTTATACAAGGGGTTGATTCTTCCTTGTATGGGGTACTGCTCTGACATTTGGGTGGTTCTAGCTGTTTCCTTACTTGACAGAGTTGAGTCGAAAGCAGCCCGACTTATAAAGTGCCCAAGGCTAACTTCCAAATTTGACCCCCTTGCCCTGTGTCGCAATGTTGGTTTACTGTCCCTCTTCTATGGCTTTTGCTCCCGAGAGCTGGCTGCTTGTATACCCCCACCTTTAGCTAGACCATGGAATACTCGGCAAGCTGCTGCATCACATGATTATTGTGTGGCCATTGGCAACTCAAGGGTGTGTCGTTTTGATAATAGCTTCTTTCCCTACATGTCGAAGCTTGGGAACTCTCTACCTTCTCATGTCTTTCCCAATAACTATGACCTTGCTCATTTCAAAAGACAGGTCTTTCTCTTTCTCAACAATTTGTAAATACGTTCCTTGTCATTTTTTCCTGTTTCTTAATCTTCTCTATACTTCAACTGGGGCCCAGCCTTGACGTGGACTTTGTCCATGACTCGAGCCTTCAACATAAAAAAAGAAAAATTATATTCTTAAAACCTTTCGCAAGGCATCTCTATCAATCCTATAATTTTTTTTTATCAGATCCATAAATGTAACATACAAATCCATCTGTTTCTCTAAGCATCCATCACACACATTTTTTAAAGCAAACACCTGATCCACACATCCTCCACCAACTCTGAAACCACACTGCATCTCCCCACTCTGATACTCTATACATGCCTTCACCCTCTCAATAAATACCCTCCCATAAAACTTACCGGGTACACTAAACAAACTGATACCTCTGTTGCTTTAACACTCACCTTTATCCTCCTTGCTTTTGTACAGTGGTACTGTACACGCATTTTGCCAACCCTCAGTCACCTTACCAGGATCCATACATACTTTGAAAGTTACCAGTCAATGAACAGCTCAGTTAACCCCTTTCTTAGCAATTTAACTGCAGTACCATCCACTCCAGCTGCCTTGCCAAAATTCATCTTAAGTTAGGCTTGAACCACTTTGCCCTCTTCTCTAAACCACTCTCCATAACTCTTAATTCGCATGCCACTTCGACCCAAACACCATACATATGCCACCCTATCAACAAACACATTCAACAGTTCTTCAAAAGACTAACTCCATCTCCTCACTTCATCACTACCTGTTACCACTTCCCATTTTGCCACCTTCACCAATATTCTTATTTGTTCTCTAGTTTTTCGCACTTTATTAACCTCCTTCCAAAACATCTTAGTCTCCCTAAAGTTTACTGATACTCGCTAACCCCAACTCTTATTTGCCCACTTTTTCAACCCCTACACTTCCTTTTGACCTCCTGCCACTTCCTCTTATACATCCACTAATCATTTGCTCTCCTTCCCAGTATATACCACCCAAATGCCTCTTTTTTTCTCAGTCAGAGGCTATGTTACCTCTTCATCCCACCACTCGCTACCCTTTCTAATCTGCCCAACTCCCAACTTTCTCATGCCACATACATCTCTCTGACATTCTGGCACTGCTTCCCTAAATACCTCCCACCCCTCATGCTTCATTTCCTCTCACCTTTTGCCATTCTACACTCAATCTCTCCTGATATATCTTCACATCACTTTTCCAAATTCACTTACTCTCACCTCTTTTTTCTCACCAACACTGTTTCTTCTTTTCCAAAAACCTCTACAAATTTTCACTCTCACCTTCACAAGATAGTGATCAGACATCCCAACAGCTGCCCCCATAGCACATTTACATCCAAAAGTCACTCTTTTACATGCCTATCAATCTATATGTAATTCAATAATGCATACTGACTATCTATCCTACTCACATACATATACTTGTGTATGTCCCTCTTTTTAAACGAAGTATTCCTAATCACCATTCTTTAGTCATCACACAACTCCAAAAGCTCTTCACCATTTCTATTCATCATACTGAATATCCCATACCCTCCAATTACACCTTCAACTGCTGCATTATTCACACAACCCTAATACCAGTTCTTTTGCATCAAAACTGCTGATACCCTCACTCAGCTGCTTTCACAACATCTGCTTCTTGTGATCTTTCTTCTAATGGCTAGGTGCGTAAGCACCCAACTCTTGCCCACTGCTTTTATCTTTACCCACTTCTCCCTAGAATCTACTTCCTTACACTATTTCACACACTTCCATAACTCATGTTTCAGGAGTTGCGCTACTCCTTCCTTTGCCCTTGTCCTCTTACCAATCCCTGACTTTACCCCTGAGACATTTCCAAACCATTCTTTCTGTTTACCCTTGATCTTTATTTCATTCAGAGGCAGAACACCCAGGTTTCTTTCCTCAAACATACTACCTATGTCATCTCTCACCTTGGTTACTTCCACACACTCCAGCCTGAGCCTTCCAGGAGGATAAGCCTTGCTTGGCTCCTCCTTCTGTCCCATCTTTTAGAAACTGAAATACAAGAGGGGGGGGGGGGAAGACTATCAGCCTCCCACTCCCGCTCCCTTTAGTCTTCTTCTATGACACACAGGGAATACAGAGATGGGCTTCTTTCTCCCCTAACCCAGGGGTATA
>JAYMFT010226954.1:0-11260 GCA_038088735.1 Panulirus argus
TGTTTTTTTGTATTATATATATATATATATATATATATATATATATATATATATATATATATATATATATATATTTGCTATTCCCCACGTTTACGAGGTAACATCAAGAACAGACGACTGAGCTTTAGAGGAAAAATATCCTAACTAGGCCATCTTCTCTGTTCTTTTGAAAAAGTTTAACAAGTGGGAGGATATCCAACCCAATGCTCTTACCCCTTTCAGTTGCCTTCTTCAACACGTTGGGAATATGTGGGAAGTATCATTTGTCTCTCGATGGACAAACAAATGTATATCCACCACAGGTCTGGCTCGAACCCATGGTAAGACGCCTGGCCGCCTCGGCCATACGGAGGTTATACGACATACACACTAGATTTTGTGTGTTTTCATGTGTGTCCCAATCTCATTTTGGTGGGGTAGCATGGACTTTAATCTACTGCAGCAGCGATAGTGTATATAACCGCCCTGATGTCCATATATATTTGTCTGTCCATCAATAGATTTGTCACGCCATCGGAGACCCGGTAGATTAGAGTCCATGCTGCCTTCACCGAGATGAGACTGGGATACAGAAAAAAAAAAAAATAGAAGTCTAGTGTTTGTGTCTTTTTACCTCCGTGTGACCGAGGCAGTAAGGCGCCCTAACCAGGGTTCGAGCCCAGTCCATTGTGTATCCCTGGGGATAGGGGAGAAAGAATACTTCCCACGTATACCGCCGCTTGTCATAGAAAGCGACTAAAAGGGGCGGGAGAGGGGGACTGGAAATGCTCCCTTTAATGTATTTTCAATTTCTAAATGGAGAAACAGAAGAAGTCAGTTGGGGAGTGCTCATCCTCCTCGAAGGCTTAGAAAGGGGTGTCTGAATGTGTGTGGAGTATTCAAGTTGGGAAGAAAGGAGAAATAGGTAGTATGTTTGAGAAAAGAATTCTGGATGTTCTGACTGATTGAAACGAATCTCAAGTGTAAAGGGGATGAATGGTTTGGAAACTTCTTTGGAGTTAAGTCAGGGGTTGGTGAGAGGACAAGAGCCAAGGAAGGTGTAGCATTACTCCTGAAGCAGGAGTTGTGGGAGTGTGTGATAAAATATAAGGGAGTAACTTCCAGATTCATGTGGGTAAAACTGAAAGTGGATGGTGAGAGATGAGTGATCACTGGTGTTTATGCACCTGGTCATTAAAAGAAAGATCTTGAGGGGCAAGTGATTTAGGAGCAGCTGAGTGAGTGTGTCAGCAGTTTTGGTGCACGAGACCAGGTATTAATGATGGGTGATTTAAATGCAAAGGTGAGTAAGTTGGCAGTTGAGGGTATAACTGGGGCACAGGGGTATTCGGTGATGTGAATGGAAATGGTGAAGAGCTGGTGGATTTGTGTGGTGAAATAGGAATAGTGTTGGTAATACCTGGTTTAAAGAAAGAGATATTCACAGATACACTTATGTGAGTAGAAGAGATGGTCAGCAGGCGTTATTGGATTATGTATTAATTGATAGGCGCGTAAAAGAAAGATTTTTGGATGTAAATGTTCTGAGAGGGGCGACTGGTGGAATGTTTGATCACTGTCTTATAGGGCGAAGGTGAAGATTTGTAAAAAGTTTTCAAAAACAAGAGAGAATGTGGGGAAGAAGAGAGTGGTTAGAGTAAGTGAGCTTCGAAAGGAGACTTGTGCGAGGAAATATCAGGAGAGATTGAGTGAAGAATGGCAAAAGGTGACGGCAAGTGAAGTGAGGGGAGTGGGTGAGGAATGGGATGTATTCAGGGATGCAGTGATGGCAGAAGCAAGATATGCATATGACATGAGATGGGCAGATTAGGAAGGGTAGTGAGTGGTGGGATGAAGAAGGAAAGCTGTTAGTGAAAGAGAAAAAGAGATTTTTGAACGATACTTACAAGGAAGGAGTGCAAATGACTGGGAAATGTATAAGAGAAAGTGGCAGGAAGTCAAGAGGAAGGTGCAATGGTTGAAAAAGCGGGCAAATGGGAGTTGGGGTGAAAGAGTATCGTCAAACTTTAAGGAGAATACAAAGATGTTTCGGAAGAAGGTAAATAATGTGCGTAAGAAACGAGAACAAAAGGGAACTTCGATGAAGGGGGCAAAGGAAGAAGTTACAACAGGTAGTGATGGAGTAAGGAGGAGATGGAGTGAGTATTTTGAAGGATTGTTAAATATGTTTGGTGATAGAATGGCAGATGTAGGGTGTACTGGTCGGGGTGGTTTGTGAAGTGAGAAAGTCAGGGATAGTGGTTTGGTGGAGATATGGAGGTAGTGAAAGCTTTGCGGACAACGAAATCCGTCAAGGCTGCAGGATTGCAAGGTGTTGCAGTTGAATTTATTAAGAAAGGGGGTGACTGTGTTGTTGATTGGTTAGTAAGAATATTGAACGTATGTATGGATCGTGGTGAAGTGCCTGAGGATTGGCGAAATGCATGTATAGTGCCATTGTACAATGGCAAAGGGGAAAAATATGAGCGTTCAAACTACAGAGGTATAAGTTTGTTGAGTATTCCTAGAAAATAGTATGGGTGGGCATTGACTGAGTGGATGAAGGCATGTGCGGAGTATCATACTAGGGACGAGCAGTGTGGATTTAGAAGTGGTAGAGGATGCGTGGATCAGGTGTTCGCTTTGAAGAATGTATGTGAGAAATACTTAGAAAAACAGATGGATTTGTATGTGGCGTTTATGGATCTGGAGAAGGCATATGATAGGGTTGATGGAGATGGTGTGGGAGGTAAGCTGCTAGAAGCAGTGAGAAGTTTTTATCAAGGGTGTAAGGCATTGGTGCGAGTAGGAAAAGAGGAGAGTGGTTGGTTCCCAGTGAAGGTCGGTCTACGGCAAGGATGTGTGATGCCCCAATGGTTGTTTAATTTGTTTATGGATGGGGTGGTTAGGGAGTTAAATGCAAGAGTTTTGGGGAGATGGGTGAGTATGCAGTCTTTTGGGGATGAGAGGGACTGGGAAGTGAGTCAATTGTTGTTCGCCGATGATACAGCACTAGTGGCTGATTCGAGTGAAAAACTGCAGAAGTTGGTGACTGAGTTTGGTAAAGTATGCGAAATGAGAAAGCTAAGAGTAAATGTAAATAGGAGCAAGGTTATTAGGTTCAGCATGGTTGATGGACAAGTTAGTTGGGATGTGAGTTTGAATGGAGAAAAATTGGAGGAAGTGAAGTGTTTTAGACATCTGAGAGTGGACTTGGCAGCGAATGGAACCAATGAAAAGGAAGTAAATCATAGGGTGAGGGAGGTGGCAAAGATTCTGGGAGCGATGAAGAATGTGTGGAAGGAGAGAACATTGTCTCGGAGGGCAAAAATGGGTATGTTTGAAGGAACAGTAGTTCCAACAATATTATATGGTTGCGAGGCATGGGCTATTGATAGAATTGTATGGAGGATGGTAGATGTGTTGGAAATGTAATGTTTAAGGACAATATGTGGTGTGAGATTGTTTGACCGAGTAAGTAATGTAAGGGTAAGAAAGAAGTGTGGCAATAAAAAATAAGAGTGTGGTTGAAAGAGTAGAGGAGGGTGTGTTGAAATGGTTTGGACATATGGAACGAATGAGTGAGGAAAGGTTGACAAAGAGGATACATGTGTCAGAGGTGGAGGGAACAAGGAGAAGCGGGAGACCAAATTGGAGGTGGAAGGATGGAGTGAGAGGAATTTTGAGTGGTCGGGGCTTGAACATGCAGAAGGGTGAAAGGTGTGCATGGAATCGATTGAAATGGAACGATATGGTATACTGGGGTCAACGTGCTGTCAGTGGACTGAACCAGGGCCCATGAAACGTCTGGGGTAGACCATGGAAAGGTTCTGATGGGCCTAGATGTGGAAAGGGAGCTGTGGTTTTGGTGCATTACACATAACAGCTAGAGATTGAGTGTGAGCGAATGTGGCCTTTTTTCGTCTGTTTCCTGGCACTACCCCGCTGACGTAGGGGGTAGTGATGCTATTTCCTGTGGGCCAGGGTGGCACCAGGAATGGACTGAGGCAAGCAAGTATGAATATGTACATATGTATATACATGTACATGTGTAAGCATGGTTTGTATGTTTCAGACTCCTTCTAGGAGTCAAAATGTAGAAGAGTCATGCAAAGTCCAAACCTATTTTTAAAGTAATGCTATCTATCTGTGTATCTATCTATCTCTGATTCCTCTTCCCACCTGGAACTCCCTCAAGGGGGTGGCCATGACAGTACAGTCTCCATGAATAGTGAACTCCAGTGCTGCTTCTTAGTCTTTAGTGCCTGCCCCTTAACAGGCCACTGACAGAGGGCAACTCTAATGCAGTGTTTACAAAGGCTGCTATCTAATGTTCCTACTGACTACTACCACCTAATGCTCATGCCATATGTTCCTGCATACTACCTCTACCTAATTTTTCTACTTAATGCTCTTACCCACTACTTCTGTCTATTATTCCCACCATTTTGCCAAAAGGCAAGGCTAGCGCATAGTGCTCTCTGCAGGAAAATCTGGATTTATGAAGAATGAGCTGTGTCAGTTAAGTGTTGTCAGTTGTTATGTATGACAAGGAAAGAGTATATGTTTATGGACACAATTCCAGTAGTCCACATGTGGGTGAGGCAGAAAGAAAGACAGCTATCTGGGTCAGAGGAACTCGAATATGTCTTTTGCTGTTAATGTGACCCTTTGATCTTTGAATATTTCAGACTACTCTCATTCATGGTAATGAATTTACTAATTGTTATTAATTTCTAACCACAGGCATTTCGTAATGCAAGGGATGTCTTTGATGCGGTAAATCACTACCATCTTTGTAGTTTTCTCTTTTAATTCTTTAGTGCACTTTTATTTGTTTTAGCTAGCACACACAGCTGTAAGTGTTTAGTTACTTTGGCTGTACCCTGTGGTTGGTAGCACGCTTTTTATACTTTTTTTAGCATGCAGTACTTTCTTGGTTGCAACATGCATTTTTTCAAGTATATATATCTTTCAGTATTGCTAGTGATGTAGACTTCTTTTTTTAGATGAACATAGTCTGCTGATGCTGTTACTGATATTTATTACATTTTGTATTATTAGTTGCACATAATTATTTGATCTTAGATGTACTTGGTTAACATTGTACGGTCTCTGCAAAAAAGTTTTATGAATATTGTGTAAGATAAGGCTTTCAGTTTTTTTTTTTACATTCAAATCTCCTGTCATGGACAAAATTCCACATCAAGGCAGAGCCTTAATTGAAATAAATAAATGATTATGACAGAGAAAAAGGAGACAAGGGAAAGTATTTATGAATTGTGGAGGAAGTGAAAAACTTGTCTTTTAAAATGTGCCAGGTCATATTCATTGGGTATGACATGGGAGGGTAGAGAGTTCCAAAGCTCTGAGATGTTGAGAAACAAGCAGCTATCAAAACAGCCCACCAGTGAGTTGCCAACAGTCACACAGTAATTTTGTGATGTGATGGGTTGCTGAGTATTACATGGTTTACCTACTGGTGGGGACATACAAGCAGCCAGTGGCTGGACCAAAAACCTAGGTAATACCTATAGAAAAGGGAAAGTGAGCCAGCATTATGGCATACAGTAAGTAGGTCAAGTTTCGAAGTTAACCTGGAAGAGTTTATAAGTCAGACCACTTTCGACTCAACTCTGTCGAGTAAGGATGCAGAACAAGAACCACCCCAGATATGAAAGCAGTACTCCATACAAGGATGGGTCAGTCCTTAGTACAAATGGAGCAACTGTTCTGAAGAAAAGAGATTTCAACATCTAAATAGGACTCCCAGTTTCTTAGAGGCAGACTTAGCTCTTTCTGTAATGTGGGGTTTCCAAGGAAGAGAGATATTACAGTAACAACAAGCATGTTCACTGGATCAAGAGGTGGAACCACAGAACCATCAAAGAAGAGAGGAAAGTTGAAAGAAATTTTTGATAGAGGAATGAGTAGGCTCTGGGTCTTGGAGGCTTTAAACTTAACCAGATTTTGCCTACCCCACTGAGATATCCTGTCCAAGTCTGAGTTTATTAAGGAAGTTGTGTCAAGATGAGATGCAGATCAAGTGAGAGAAAGAGCAGAATTAAAGTATGTGTAGGAATGCAGTGTTGTGTCATCATTGTATGAGTGCATTTGGTTATTTGTGGAAGATAGGAAATTATTTACAGAAGGAAAAAAGTGTAGAAGACAGGACAGAACCTTGAGGGACACTGCTGTTGATGGAGAAAGTGGGGAGGCTGATCCTTCAACAACCACAGAGATAGATCAGCCAGAGAGGTAGCTAGATATGATGGGGCAAAGTGGGGGAGGTTAGTCAAAAGAGGAGAGCTTAGGGATAAGACCTTGATACCAAAGCCTATCAAAAGCTTTGGATATGTCAAGGGTAACTTCATAGGATTCCCCAAAATCTTTCAGGGATGATGACAAGACATTGGTAAGATCGGAAAGAATATCACCAGTTGATCTGACCTTACAGAAACATTCAGGTGATCAGAGAAAAGACTCTGAGATTCAATTTGTCTAAGGATACAGGAGTTGAGGAAGGATTCAGAGATTTGGAAAAGGAAGATGTCAGAACAACAGGATGATAGTTCATGGGGTTAAAATCACCCTTCTTAGGTAAGGGATGTACCAAAACATGCTTCTAAGAACAAGAAAAAGTTTGTAAACAGAAATGGAACAGACCAGCAAGTGCAGATGTAAGTTCAGAGGCACACTCTTTCAATACATGGGGATGTATGCCATCAGGACAAGCTTTTGAGAGATGCTGCCCCGCAGTGATATTCGCCATCTGTGACAGTGACCTGGGCTGGATGACAGCACAAATCAAGACCGTCCTTCATAAGCATAACAGGGCATACACACGCAGTCACCACCAACAACTGCTGGAACTAAGATCACAAGTCAGCAGTGAGATTAAGAAAGCAAAGGAAAAATGGTATGGACATCAAATTAAAGACCTGTGTAACAGTGATTCCAAATCTTGGTACAGAGGAGTGTCAGCCCTTACATATTGTAAACCAAAACCCTGGAAAATTGATTAGTCAGAGATGCTAGATGATAAAGCATTAGCAGAACAAATTAATGCACACTTCTCTGAACTGTGCAGTTACATTGCCTTTATTTATACTGTATCTTTCTCCATATACCTACTAGCAGAAGCGAACACTTTTTTACTTTAACCTTGGAGTATTGCCAAACGTCTGGCCCAACTCTAGGGTGGGTATGTCATCTCCCCCAAACAAGTTACCCATTCGACTTATTAGAGAGTTCTCCATTGAATTAAGTGTTCCGCTTACAGAATTGTATAACAGATCCATCAGAGATAGCAATACTCCAGCCATCTGGTGCCACACAACAATAGTACCAATACCTAAAGGAACAGAAAGTTTCATCAGTTGATATCTCAGACTGATGAGCCTGATTCCAACCTTTTCTAAGCTTTTAGAGAGCTTTGTTGTCCCAGAAATAATGTCTGACATCAAGCTTCATGTTGACCCTAGACAATATGGGAATATGAATAACTCCTCCATGGCCCACTATCTTGTGTGCTTCATTCACAAAATGTTGTCTTATCTAGGCAGACCAGGGAAAATTTTCTCATTCATTATTTATGATTTTAGCAAAGGCTTCGACCTAAGTGATCACACAGTCGTTGTAAGTTGCATCTGAGAACTAGGATTAAGGGCCTTTCTAGCTAGATAGTTTGTTGGATTTTTTCAAAACCGCTCCCAAAGAGTATATACTCCCTCTGGATACATCAGTAGTATAAGTTATACCTCCTGTGGTGCCCCTCAAGGAACTCTTTGTGGTCATATTGCCTCCTTGACAATGATCAATGAAGCTGCACACCACACAGAAAAATCCCTGAAGTCCGTAGATGACCTTACCATCTATGAAACATGCTCAGTCTTGCCTTTCTGAGGAAAGTACTTTGCAGGAAACAAATCAGGAGCTGTACACATGGGCATCAGCAAGCAACATGTCACTAAACATTGGTAAATGCCAAGTAATGCAAGTGACATATACTAAAATAACACTAGTTTTAACAAATGTAACCATAGGTGATACTCGCATCCCAGTGGTAAACAGTTGTAAATTATTAGGAGTCACTGTAAACCAGTGTTTCCCAACCTTTTGTATGCCCTACATCCCTAGGAAGTATTTGATTAATGTTCGCACCCCCCTACAAAAGTATTATCACATTTGAAGATGAAGAAGTAAAATTTTTTAACCACATACAGTACTGTTGGTGAACATATTGAACTTAAAAATAAGCTTTTAACTCAGTGCATGAAATGCCAATATAAACAGAGCAAAGAGATTTTAATTTACTTATAAAAAATTTTGAAACAGTAAAATCAATCCCAATTGTGAACATAGAATTCAAAGACTTCTTTGTTCCTGCTTCTCTTTGATTTTTTCAAAACATGGATGATTTTTTCAAAACATGGAACTTTCTAGATGACTGCAATCTGCAGCTCTGCCTGTGGATTCAGGCAATTCCTAGATTTTGTCTTGGATTGAAAAAAGGGAACTGAATCCAGATTCACACTAGTATGTCATTGCAAATGGAATGAGGACACGGAGTGCTTTCCCATCAAATCTTGGGAACATATCCAGTGCTGCATAACAAAACTCCTCCTAAGTCTTGCTTTCAAGAGCTCAATCTATCCACAGATCAGTAAGATCTTCCTTTAGCTCTTCATCATTTGACATTTTCTCCATATTGCAGGAATATGGATTCATGATCCATTCTTCTGAAATCTTTAGGTCTCCAGCAGCAAAATAGCCATCAAACGATTCTGACAGCAATTCCAAATGAGCCACAATTTCTTCATGCACGATAAGGAGTTATGGATCTAGCATCATCAACCATCTCTTCAAGTGAAGGAAAATTTTGAGAGATTGCCTCTTTCCATCCTTTGATGCCAAAGACGTAACTTTTCTTTGAAAGCATTCACCTTTTCACAAGCCTTCAATATGTTTATCCCTTTTCCTTGAAGAGAAACACTCATGTCATTCATAAGAGTGAAAGTGTCAGCTAAGTAAGCCAGCATTTGGGTGAATTGCTGTGATGCCAATGCCCCAACCCGATCACAATCATTCTTTTCCGGAGAAACTTTGATTTCTTCCCATAGTTCAAAGAATTAGGTTAAAGCCTGTCCTCGTGACAGCCATCGGAGTTAAATCCTGTCCTTGTGTCAACCAGTGGACTTCTGAGTGGAAAAGCAAAACTGAATGCTCACTTCCCACATTTTCACAAAATGATTTGAAGATGCGATGATTCGAAGCTCGCCCCCTGATCCAGTTGATGATCTTCACACAAGTATCAAGGACTTTTTTCAAATCTGGAGGCAATATTTTTGATGCCAAAGCTTGCCAATGAAGAAAACAGTGGGTAACTTGCATGTCTGGAATCTCCTTTATCATCATTGCAGAAAAGCCAAATTTATTTCCTGGCATTGCAAATGCCCTGTCAGTGCACACAGAATCAATGACTTTGATATCTAAATCATGTTTGGCAAAGAGTTCTTTCACCAGATGCATCACATCCTTTGCAGTTGCACTTGTTTTCAAATCTTGACAAAACAGGAAATCTTCCTACGCAGCACCATCTTTGTCATACCTCACTAATGTGATGAGTTGACAACAACTGGAGACATCAGTTGACTCATCCAACTGAATAGAGATTTTAATGGGACTAGCTCTGATATCTGAGATGACTTGGTCCAAAATATCTTCACTCAAATCACTGATTTGGTTGTGAATGACATTATTTGATAAGGGTACCTGTTCAAATTTTTTTCTTGCTTCTTTGCTTAGGATAAATGTTGATATTTCCAGTGCACATCGCTTGATAAGATCTTTTGCAATTGTATAGGGCTTCTTGGATTTGGCCACTTCATACGAAGCAAGAAGTAATGATTTTTCAATAGAAATGAAAGCCAGCTTTGTAAAAAGTCTTACAGAATCAAAACGAGCTCTTTTGATTTTCAGTGTTCCAGCATTATGGCCTTCAACATCAGCTCTGCCGTGCTTGTTCTTGAAGTGCTCTTGATGCTTGGATGGTTTCAGATTTGAGTTGGAAAACACAATGCTACAAAGAGTAAACTAGGTTTTTTGCAAGCCATCATTTCCTATTATGCAAGTGAAACCAAAGTGCACATAGTCATCATTCCATTTCCTTCTTTTTGACACAATGAAGGGTTAATCTGCAAAACAGAAAGAGAAAAATATGTGCTAATATGAGAAAAACTGTAAAAATAGGAAAAAAGTATACAGTGGTGTATATACATTACAAGTTGCTACACGACAAGAGTTTGTGCTAAATAAGAAAAAAAAAAATGAATGAAGTATACGGAGTGGAACACGCTTGACTATTGGTTTGAGATGTTTGCAGTGGTGTGTGGTGATTTTTTGTCATGGGAAAGCAATTTAAGCTACTCACAGAATATTATATTTATGTTTATTATACTTGATCGCTGTTCCCTGTGTTAGTGAGGTAGCCCCAGGAAACAGATGAAGAGAGGTCTAATCACTCACATACACGCATATATACATACATGCACATATATGTACAATACATACATGTAGATACCAACATATACATACATATACATACACATGCATATACACATATACACATGTCCATATTCATACTTGTTCACCTCCATCCATTCCTTACGCCACCATGCCTCACAGGAAATAGCATCACCACCCCCTGCATCAGTGAGTTAGCATCAGGAAACAGATGAAAAAGGCCACATTTGCTCACACTCAGTCTCTAGCTGTCATGTGTAATGCACCAAAACCAAAGCTCCCTAGCCACAGCCAGGCCCCACAGAACTTTCTATGGTTTACCCTAGGTGCTTCACATGCCCTGGTTCAGTCCATTGACAGCGAGTCGACCCCAGTATACCACATCGTTCCATTTCACTCTATTCTGTGCATGCCTTTCACCCCCCCTCTTGTTGAGGCCCAACCGCTCAAAATCCCTTTCAATCCATCCTTCCACCTCCAATTTGATCTCCCACATCTTGTTCCCTCCACTGAAAATATATCCTTTTTGTCAAGTTTTCCTCACTCATTTGTTCCATATGTCCAAACCATTTCAACACACCATCTTCTGCTCTCTCATCCAAACTCTTTTTATTACCACACATCTCTCTTACTCTTACATTAATTACTCGATCAAACCATCTTACACCATATATTTTCCGTAAACATTTCATTTCCAACACATCCACCCTCCTCTGTACAACTCTATCTATAGCCCATGCCTCGCAACCATATAATA
>JAYMFT010226965.1:0-11259 GCA_038088735.1 Panulirus argus
GCCCCCATCCACTCCTGATGCCACCCCGCCCCCCGGGGAAATAGCATTTCCAACCCCCGCGCCGGCAAGGTAGCGCCAGGAGACAGATGAAATGGCCACATTCGCTCACACTTAGTCTCTAGCTGTCATGTGTAATGCACTATATATATATATATATTGTTTTTTTATATATATATATACACACACACACATAAAACCTAGTTCCTTCTCTCATCTTAGCAAGATGCCGTTAAGAACAAAGACATCAGCCTTATATGCACTCACTCTCTCCCTGTCTGTCATGTACAAAGTACTGAAAACAAGCACCTGTCATCCTCCCCTCTATATGCCTTGATTCAACCCATCCCTTGCCCATGTTTTAAACCTTTCTGAAGGTTCAAGCCCCAAACCCCAAAGCCTCCTTGACCTCACCCTTGGCGGACATCCCCATCTCTCTTCTGCCATGTAGTTCCTTTTGGTCAGTCTTTCTTCAGTCCTCCTTCGCTCATCCTCCCCATTTGTCCAGATCATTGCAGTACACCCGAGTCACATCTCTCAATCAATGCCGTTACTCCTAACCTCTCTATCACACTGTTATTCCTTATAGGATTGACCCCAACTCACACCAGATATATCGTTCTGTGTCTACACAGTGGTTCCCTGCCTGAGGTCCACGGTGGGCTATGAAAAGTTGGAAATAATTCAAGAAATTCTGGGAAATCTGAAAAATTATAGGGTTATTTCGTTCATTCCGATTTGGCGGGCTAGATGATGTCTGCATAACCAATATCACCGGATAATTTCCGTAGTAATGAAGCGCTTGAGCTGATATTCTAATGAGCGAAAAAAATAGATGAAAATATCGATTGAAAGAGAAACATTTTCACCGCTCTTCACGTAAGTCTCCTCCCCCCGTCCGCTCATCACCTGGCAATATATAAACAATCAGTGTGCTGCCATCTATTGACAGATAACGGATCTAACCTCATTCCCCGAGTCAACCCGGACCTGCATTTGAAAAATAGAAAAGCAGTCAGAGCTAACTCGAGAAAAATTCTTACCGCAAAAACATTCTTTTTCCGAGTATACTCGGTCGGAATGGTAAGGTAAGTGGTTAATTATGTGAATCAGGTCTATGTGAGATGTCAAAAACAGAAAACGGAAGAAGGATAAATTTCCTATGATCCCAAGAAGAATAGTTTTATTTTTCATCATTACTCTAATGGGTTATTGGGAAATAAAAGAAGAAGCTCCACGGGGTATTTTAAGATCCCAAAGGGTTGGAAAGGAGAGTAAAAGGCTGGGAACAGCTGGTCTGTAGGCAATCAGAACCTCCAGCTCTTAGCATTCCCTGCATTATTATAATGGTGGAGAAGTTCCTTCGTGTCTGCACTCGGCACACTGATGGATCCCTGTTCCTTTGGTTGCTAGAGGAACAGGTAGCAGGAAGGTGTAGCGATAGGTGACCCATTAGGTTCTTCAACATTCATCAACTTTTCTTGAAAATGACATCCTCCAAAACCTTACTCTCCGCTACGTTGATGAAGGTCTGTGTTGGTTAAAACATAAACGTCGATCAACCTTCCTCATACTACAACTACTATACCTTCAAACGTACCCATATTCGTCCTCCCAGATAGTGTGAACTCTACACTTAGTCTACAATGCTCCCAGCTTCCATGGTTCCATTCGTAGCTATGTCCACTCCCAGGCATCTAAAACACTCCACTTCCTCCAAGTTTACTTCATTCAAACTCACAACCCAGCTAACCTGTCTCTCTGCACTGCTAAACCTAATACTCTTGCTTTTGTTCACATTTACTCTCAACTTATTCCTTTCATACACTTTCCTTTACTCTGACACCAACTTCTGCATTTGCTCAACAGCGCCGTGTCATCAGCAAACAACAACTGACTCACCTCCCAAGCCCTCCAGTCCCACCAGACTGCATACCGGCCCCTCTACCCACGATCCATGCATTCAGCTCTCACCATTCCATCCATTCATATGTATGTGTGTGTGTGTGTGTGTGTGTGTGTGTGTGCCTTGGAAGAAAGAAGAGTGATCGGTGACCTAATCACTACCTTCAAACTTTATATGAATTTGATGATGTAGACAGAGAACAAACAGGTCATCGTGAGATACAGATATAGAACAATCAGAGAACATAGCATAAAATTAAGTTAAGGGGGTGTTGGAGAGGGATAAAATGACTGAAGACATGCTTGATGCAGATAGCAAAGACAAATGCAAAATGTTGTACGACAGAGAATGTTACAGAGATGGGGGGGCTTCACGAGTCAAAAACTTCCTTCAGTACAAAGAGATAATTACAAACAGCTAATCACACAAACACAAACTCACACACGGGGCCTGCATGGTGCAGTGTTTAGTGTTACTAATCCTAACAATAAGTTTACCAAGGGCCGCGCCCGGGGTTAGACCCACATAGGTTCGAATCCTGGGCGTGGCAGGCGGCCTACACCCAGTCCGGGTGTTCATCCTTTCCTCGGGGCTGGTCGATAAATGGGCGTCTGACGTGGGAAGAGGAGTGCGTGTTTGCATACATACATAGGAGTAAAGACATGGTGCGTTTATACAAAGCAAAGAGACAGGGTAACACGAGTGTATAACTCTCTCCCTGTAACACGCAAATAGTGACCACATATGATAGCCACACACACACACACACACACACACACACACACCTTAAGCCTCACTTCTCCTATCTTCTCTTCCAAACACTGTCTTCCTAGTCAATTTTTCTCTTAAATTCCCTTCATTGCCCACATCTGGGGTCGAGTCCAATGTTTATGGTCCTGAACGTCTTCTTAAACACACTCGTAAAGCAAAGAAATTGCTCGAGTTTTGCTTGAAAAAAAAAAAAAACTCCGCCCAAATTCTGCCCTCCCTCGACATTCTTCTCTTTTTTTTTTTTCAGAGATACTGGCATGATTAATCTTAATTTCCTCGATGCACGTCATGTTTTTAATTGCTTTTTTGTAATCAAGACAAGTCCTTTTTAAGAAGATGTTGACGTACAAACAACAGCAGACAAGTAAAGCAAAGGCAAACAAAGAAATGTCATCGTGCCCTCGTGCAGCACAGACATAACCATCTTAAAAGCAAAGGCGAGTCTGTAGGGATTTAAGTCTTTTCCTGCTACTTATGAGATTACGAATAGTAGGAACATTATTAAAGACTTCCAAATTTTGAAAATGGGATGTAAATCGTTTCGAGTTAAAAACAGAAGGTATAACAGAAGGGCGGAGGTATAAAAGAAGGTCTGAGGTGCAACAGAAGGACGTTGGTAAAACAGAAGGACGTTGGTAAAACAGAAGGACGTTGGTATAACAGAAGGACTTGTGAGTTAGATCTCAAGTTACATGACGTCTGAGTTTCGAGATTCAGTGTTTCATGAAGCGTACTACAAGCATTTTGCATTTGGAACAAGAATAGAAATAATGATCAGATGTTTGAGTCTCAGGAGAAAATATATAAGCATAAATGCTAGCCAGATGGAGTTCGACCAAAATCGAACGTCAGCAGAGATCCTGCAAAAGTTAGTGACGGGTAGGGGGCAGGGCTTTTGGACGGGGCCGTCTCTGTTGCTGCCTGTCCTCTCTCTCTCTCTCCTCGGCAGCAGAGTCAGACGTGACTCCAGATAATCTTCGCATTCAAGGATGTTAAAGGTGCCGTACTTGTTGAAAACTCTTGCTTATTTGCCAGTGAGAGTTCTTTAAGCAAGAAATGGAAAGAGAGGGGAAATGAGACGCCCGGTACCCGTCCCCCGAGTGTGTCTCTACATGACTCTTTGACCTGCTGTTTACCGTAAAAATATAATGTCTTTTCTTCGGCCTTCTCGACCCTAGGGTACTCCTGTCAGCACTGACCCCATGGACAGAGGACGCAAACCCTTAAGGAGTCAACGTCAAAATGGATTCAAGACACAAAGCCCTTATAATGCTTCAGGTGCTGTTCATAGCTCAGGAAGGCATCGATGTCTAGTACAATTTTTAGTCTTGGAGATCTCCAGAAGGACACTTGTGGCTCCTGTGTACGCAAAAGAAGTTCAGTCGTGTCCTTAAAGAAGTATTAACCGCCCAAGTCTCACAGTTCGGTAGAATAAGACAAGTGGAACAAATCTGTGAAGTGAATGGATCGACAAAACTTTATGCCGAGGCCGAAGGAGAATTTATACTTCGGAAAACTTTTGCAGTGAGAACCAACACAATAAAGCATGAGACGTCCCCCATTAAGGAGAAAAACGGGTCACATCAATCCCGACAAACGGCTCTTACCTTACCTCAGTGTTGTGAAGTTGTGATAAATCAGAGCAACACAATAATAATGCATATGTGACAGTGATGAAATCTGACCACACATTATTCACCACTGAAAATTAATTGATCTTTATGGAAAGAAAACGAATCGTTCAGCATTTCAAAGTTCTCTTCAACGTACGGTATCAGAAAAAAAAAGGAAATTCTATTTGAAATGTAAAAAAAAAAAAAAAAATGTAAAAATGTAAAAAAAAAAAAATGTAAAAAAATAAGAAGTGTGAGTCACTACTGTGTCTGCTCATTATTGCATGACATGACCGGTGCCAGGCAGCGTGTTTCGAGCGGATGGTGACCGTCATATCACTCGCGCCTCCGAATTACTAGTTCTGTAGTCAGTCATGTCATTCATAAGACGTCTACCTGTGAGTTAGCACGAGCGACGTGACGCGTGATTTATTCAGATGTTACCTGTTCATGTTTGTGGTGGGGCGCGTACACACACACACACACACACATAAACACACGCACTTCACCAAAGGCAGGCGATGCTAATTGCCCCACACTTAATGATTGTTTCATCTGCAGTGTAATCTCTCTCTCTCTCTCTCTCTCTCTCTCTCTCTCAACTCTCTCTCTCTCTCTGTCACTTTGCCACCACTGCTACTTGCCCCTCACCCTCGTCTCTCGATTTCAACAGGTCCCTTCCCTATCCTGGTCCCCTACACACCCTTATATATTTCTCCCTTTCCCTGATTCCTTACACCCCCTACATTATCCTCTCTCTCTATACTTCTCCCTCCTTCTCCTTGCGTACATCACCCTACACGATCCTTCCTTCCCCTGGTGCCCTCAAAGTCTGCCTCTGTCACTCACCCTTTAGGTCTCATCATAGCACTCATTATCCCCTTGTACGGACGCCTGCCCTCCCTCCCTCTAGCTCTTTCCTATACTCCCTTTGATTCCTTACATTCCTCCTCTCCTGTCTCTCTCTCTAGCCTTCTGGTCCTTTCACCCTTTCCCTTGGTGCCTCCCTGTTCCCCCTGGGGTCCTTCCCATTTAGCGAGCTCGTCTCTCCCATCTCTTCGCCTCCTATCAACTACGTTCCACAAGTCACTCCCTTCTCTCGTGTGTGTGACACTCTCGCTGTCTCACTGTCGACTCTGCCACTTCCTTTCCATCAGCTATGTCCTCTACTTCCTCCACACCATTCCTCTATTCCCTTCCCTTTTTCCTCCACAGAAAACGTTACGTCCTACTCCTACCTCCGCTTTTCTCGTCCTTCTCCCTCCTTCATTAATCTCTCCCCACCTCTATTTTCCCCTCCTCCCTTTCCCTCTCTCTCTCCTTCTCTATCCTCCCCCGTCTTACCTTTATCTCCCCGATTTCCTCCTGTGTCTTCAAGGTCTCTCACAGTAGTCTCCTTCTACCCTCCCTCCATCACCATCTCTCTCTCTCTCTCTCTCTCTCTCTCTCTCTCTCTCTTTCTCCCTGCAGTCATAACCCACACCCACCCCACCCCAACCTCCCCACCGGGCTTATAGCTAAGGTGAGTAGGTCGGGGGGGAGGAGAGATCACCAACTTTTGATCTCTCCTGCTCCTCCGCGGATTCCCCAAAAAATACCAGCACTACGGACATCATGCAACCCAATGGGGATAATTCTAGAACACTTGTTACAGTTTACGGGTTAAGAGCGTCGGCATTTGCATAATGGTGCCAGGAGTAAAGTAAAGAGGGCGTATAAACCTCCTCTCGTCCTCGAGAAGCAAAACACGCCTCACCCCGAAATGTGTGCGGGAATAACGAAACTCTTGCAGGAGGACGGGGGAAAAGGCGCGCAGCGAAGCAAAGTACAGGAAGATTTCGGATGAGGAGAGGTGAAAACAGTCCTGCCTTCCCTTCGAGAAGAGATTCCCATTTTCTTTGAAATGAACTATATCATGGAAAAATCTTTGCCTCGTCGAGTCGACAAATGCTACGAATCTATATTTCTAAGGGAACTGATGCTATAATCTCGGGTTATCAAGTTCGTAAGTAAAGTTCAAAATCTCAGGTGTGCGCTGTATAACCCAGGTCGCCAGACGTTAAGTAGTTAAGTTAATTCAAGTGACTTAAGATTTTATCATAATTCGAGTTCTCCAATCGATCACCGGCTGGTTGGTTGGTTGATTCGCTGATTGGTTGGTTGATTGATTCGCTGGTTGGTTGGTTGATTGATTCGCTGGTTGGTTGGTTGCTTGCTTCGCTGGTTGGTTGGTTGGTTGGTTGGTTGGTTGATTAGTTGGTCGGTTGGTTGGCTGGTTAGTCAGTTGGTTGATAGGTGAATTTGTTTGTTGGTTGGTTGCTTGGTTGTTTGGATGACTGGTTAGTTGGCTGGTTGGTTGGTTGGTTAATTAGCTAGTTAGCTGGTTGGTTGGTTAGTTGGTTGGTTGAATGGTTGGGCGTTGAGACTATCAACCGCCAGGATCGTTAAGACCGTCAGCATGAAGCCGTCTACATCCACCAACCTTAAAAAGACTTATACACTTTCTTGAGGTGTTGAGGATAAGTCCGAGGCTACATACACTCTCACTACATGCGTGTCTCATTCCGGTCACCAGTTCACATGCTGCAAACGATTAATTCTCAGCGACATAACTGCACAGGTAAACTTCATAGCAAATGAAGTAAGATAATCAAAATAAACTGTTCAATATCTCATGAACAAAATAGCTGACAGTATCAAACTCTGTTTCATAAACATCATAAAAATGACGTTTTGAATTAAGGTCATCCACATAGCTTGTCCCATATTTCCTGTAGTGATTTCTGTGATAAAAAAGAATAAAAGTTTTTGGACACACACACACACATACAAACACACACACGCACACACACATACACACACACACACACACACACGTGGGCTTCCGTGGCGTAGTGCTTAGCGTTACTGACCATGAGTCAGCACGGATACGTTTGGCTTCAAATCCTAGGCATGGGAGTCGTGTTTATCCTCCTACCGGGGCTGATCGATAAATGGGTATCTAGCCTAGAAAACGGCGTGTGTGCGTGCATAACAAGCATCGCAGTAAAGACAAACTGTAATCACAAATGGTAATTACACACACGGGAATAAATAATCTGCGTAAATCAGTTTGCGGGATAGACTTGGGAGGTGAAATCGTCCCTAACCTGTCACCAGAGTCGCTCATTAGGAGAACAGTAATGGAGTCATACTGTCTGCTGGCAGATGTCAGAACAACAACCACGTATTATTCAGAAAGTTGTTCCTACATTAGGTTAAGAATAGAAAGATTTTTTTTTTTTTTTTGGTTCAAGTTTGGTCACCTCACGAAACGTACCACCAAGCACGAATAGATAAGGACAAGAGGAGGTCAACAAAGATGGTACAGGGATTAAGAAAGGTGAGTTACAGGGGAAATCTAGGGACCTTTACTTTGTACACCATGGACCGAGAGAGAAGTGAGGGGTGACCTGATCACAACATTAGGTTTTCAAATTAACTTGATAATGTAGACAGTGTACAATTTCTCGAAAATGCAGGGATAGAGCTAGCAGAGATAATAACGTGTTATCAAAAGTAGAAACTAGATAGAAAGGATTAAAGAAATACTTTTCTAGTATAAGAGTAATGGATGAATGGAATAGAATGATGGGAATTAGTATATGGTTGCAGACAGCATACAGAAGTTTAAGAATGTTGTATGATAGTTTGCATGCTTCAGTAGAGGGGTCTCAGGGGTCTCAGAAGTGTAAGACAGACACAAACACACACACACAGTGTGCTCAGGTATACACCTTTATGGTTTAAAGGGTTTTAAATGCCGTACATTCTCCCAAGCCAACAATATTAGCTTATGAGGAGCAGCTGTGAGAGTTTGCAAGCGAACTGGAAGAAAACATTTCTTATGAAACAATTATTCATATAAATATACATTATATATATATATATATATATATATATATATATATATATGTGTGTGTGTGTGTGTGTGTGTGTGTGTGTCCTGCTGGTGCAAAAGCTCACTTAATATAATAGGTAGTAACGTTGCATCTGATCGTAGTATATCAGCTGAAGATATTCTCTAATAGACCTTAATTGGAATGCTGATCGTAATTATATGTTTCAAACACTAGAACTGGTTTTGCTTCCACGGTCAAGTTATGCAGCGTTGAGAGATTTCCTACGTGATTCTCCTATACTAAAGCAAACAACTCGATATCACAATTTTAACTAATACACATTAGTGCCAAGTTCTCACTAGGTCCGGAGTCACATACGGTAATGCAGCACTGATGGCTCCAGACACACACGCTAATGCAACATAACAGACCTGACTCACTTCCGCAGCAGTCCATCAGGCTGCCTGGTTCACACGCAACACAGCACAGCAACACAGACAACAGTTAAAGTGCGCCACAGTCGAGATGCGACAACCCAGTCGCAAACCATCGTATGCACCAGCTCATCAGAGTCACGTACAGAACTACGCAACCATGCGAAAGTGTACACGGCGTAGTAGCTTTTGCCTCACTCACAACACCACCCCTCACAGTCTCGTCCACAGAAGTGAGTCAGACGCAACCACTGGCACAGAATACAACTCACAGAATACAACTCAGGATCACACGCACAGCTGAGTGATATACCAAAGATATGCAAGGCGTCGTATCCTCTCCACGCAGAAACAGCAGAGCACCCGGGGGGGTACGCGCATACCGCAGCAGTCAAGCCGTGCGCACAGTATCGTGTGAGAGGCAACAGCGCATCAAAGGACACGGAACCTGCACCAACAAAGGATCTTGTCCACACACACACACACACAACCAGGCCAAGGGTGAGGTCACTCGAGAGAGAGGTTCGACGCCAATCATCAAGGACACAAAGGGAAGCAAACCTAACCTAACCTACCCATGGGAAATGTCAGAGAACTCAAGCAGCAGTGGGGGGAGGTGTGTGTGTGTGTGTGTGTGTGTGTGTGTGTGTGTGTGTGTGTGTGTGTGTGTATAACAGGAGTCTTAGGTGTTACCCAAAAACTTTACAGTAGCTTTTCAGCCCAAGGCCGCGCTACTTCCAGCAGCATGAAAATGTAAAGTCCTTTGGAGTGAGAAGCTCTTTGATGAGACTTTTCATCCGCTGTGTAACTTCGAGAGTCCGTACTGTTTGATTTAAAACTTGCAAACTCTATGATATCAATCTTTAATATTAGGCCGAAGGTAAAGCAGATATTACAAGCAAAATGAGACGATAAAAGAATCATCTTTTCGTCTTTGTTGCCGAAGAACATGAGCTCTTTTTCCCTTAAGACTCTACAGTCCTTTTGATCTAACCTCGTTAACATCGTTTATAAAACTTCGGATCGACTCAGCTCTGTAGTTTAAAAAATGGTGATTTACAGGTTTTTCCTCCACACACACACACACACACACACACACACACATGCACACAATCACACAAGGAAGTGAAGTACAAGTTTCCAAGCGAAAGAACTAAGGCTTTGGGTCACGATCGCGGAGGTTGGGTCAGAAGGCGGATCAACGCGGTGGCGAACCAACACGATATATACTACTTCAAGGACGTCAGCGCGGAGGTAAACGCACGTTTGAGACGGCCTAAGAATCGCAAGAGGAGAGCTGTACGTACGTCCCGTTAGGGGGCTTACGTGGCGCCCTGCATTCTCTCGTGGTTTATATGAATGCGGCTCACGTCGGTCAGATGAGAGGAGGAGGAAGAGGAGAGAAGATAAACGTGGAGAGCTTGAATGGCCCAAGTCTCACAAGGGAAGACTGACTCACTGACAGCTCTTTGCAGGCTCTTAGGTCTGCTGGGTGAACGGAAGGTGGGGGAGTTAAGTACCACCTATATAAGTACTTGAGTATCTGGGTAATCTCAATGAAGCAACTTTAAGAGCACGTTATTGCTCTTGTCGTCGCTTTCCCCCCTCTCTGCATTTTCTTTTTTCTTGCAAATGAGAACAAATGCCGAGAGCCACTACTCACGGTTGGAAGATTGAAAAACGCGAGTACTGTCGTTGTGGGAGGGAGTGAGAGGCTGCAGGTTCCCTAGCTCTTGCTTCTGCTGTTGCTACTGATAATGCCACCACTGCAATTCCTGTTGCAGTTCTTCCTCTTAGTACTGTTGTTCCTTGTGTTGTCCTAAACGGAGGTGAAATTGAATTACATTCTTCTGTGTCTCTGAATTCTCTTCATTGGGTATTGTGCTGGTGACTGTCACCTTTGTTCATACTCTGCTGGAGTCATGGTCATATCCACTTCTTTTTCTTTCCGTCTATATGCGTTGAGATACGTGGAGCAGGTGGTGGAGGGGAAAACTGCTTTGTGGCAGCAATTGGACACCTGACAGCTTTTGTGGAAGCAAGTAGTGAATCAGGTGGTGGACGATGGTACTTCTGTGGAGCCAAAGAAGTGGAAAAAGTGGTAGACGACGCGAGGTTTGTGGAGCCAAGAAGTGAATCCGGTGGTAGACGACGCCAGGTACTGTGAAGCAAAAGAAATGGAGCAGATGTTAGACGATGCCTGTTTCTTTGCGGAACCAAGGAGTGGATCAGGCGATGCACGACAACTCGAGGACAAAGACTGAAGGTAGGATGAGGAATCTATATAGGTTTTCTCTTAGTATACTGCGGCTGTTAAGCAAAGAAACGAAGAGAAAAATAATTGTTACATGTTCACCATTCATTATTTCATGCGCCTGAGAAAATAAGGCTGAAACTGAGAATGGAAATCATAATAAGCAGTGGTGGAGGGATTAGTGTTGATGACCGTGACGCATTCACCCACCCACCCCTTCGAGAAGAGCGCATGGGTTCGAATCCGTTGCCACAGTAGGTCTACAATCAAACCAGCTGTTTAACTCCTCCCCTAGGGGATGCTCAACAAATTGATACCTGGCTTATGAATATATATATATATATATATATATATATATATATATATATATATATATATATATATATATAGAGAGAGAGAGAGA
>JAYMFT010226976.1:0-11259 GCA_038088735.1 Panulirus argus
TAACATCTGTATATATATATATATATATATATATATATATATATATATATATATATATATATACACAGACACACAAACAAAGGCACTATTATCCAGTTCACTGTAATAGAATTATTCCATGCATAGCGAGATTGTATTTGTGTGTGACGCTGGCGTTATTGTGTCGGGCTGGTCATGTGTCAGACTGCTGGCGTATTTTCACTATAATTCACTGTGGCAGTTAAGGGTATATTCAGCCAGGATGACAGACGCGTTACATCCGCTGACTTACGACTCTTCGTAACACATCACAGGTTTTGATATTGTTTTGCTATTTGTTTTCCTTTCTGAATACGTATTTTTTTCGTCCGTAGGGAACGCAATAAACGGAAAACACATTGCCTTTCCCATTTCGTATATTGTTAGAATTAAGCATCGGATTGGTTATATGCACAGTAATAACGACAAAGAGTTTAGACGAAGTGAATAGGCATTCATAACCTACGTTTTAAGGACTGAACTCTTTTCTGCCCTAGATTAAACTACAGCTGATTTCATTTAGCAAACTCTTTGTTCCAGAATTCAGATAATTACTGCGGTATGAATTATGTTTGTGTTTTGCATAGTTAATCGGCCTCGATACCAACAGTACAAAAAGAATTCGTAGGTATGAATTCCCTCAGTTCCATACAATGATGTTATAAAGATGTAACGTAACATGAAAAAAAAAAAGTATATGAAATTGGAATAATGTCAGGACGAGGAAAAAATGTTTAACTTATCTATCGAAAATGATGATTAGTAATGGCAGAATTTCTTTGACAGTACATGAAAAAAGTTATATTCTAATGGCTGTGTATTAGGTATGAATTATACTGGTCCATTTTCGAGCTTTTAACTAGGCAACCAGTCCACAGCAAACTCAGCTGTTCATTTTCTCCTATCTATCTACCATCGCTTTCAACCTTCACTGAACTTCATATATCTTGTACTGTTATATCTATTAGACATAAATGCTACTTCAGAGTTTAATATAATCAGTTTTAATACAAAATGGACAATGTTTATCCATGGTTTCGGATGGTGTTTCATGTGATTTTTTCTGAGTTCGGTTGGCTATTCAGGTTTTGTTTATCAAAGCCATAGGAGTCAAAGCATAAACTACCGGCCTGCTCATTGCTTCACAACTTATCCAAGTATTAAAGATGTTTCTGAGACAAATATACACTCTTACTATGTATGTAACGTGTGTGTTATATAGTGTCGCCCTTAACGACAATGTAGCAGTCTATAGTCGCTGCATATATCAAAAGACAGGCACTGGTTATAGGAAGGCGATTTCATCGAAATATATCAACGGTCTTTCGCCTATGATCGTATGGATAACAAGGCTATCGGACCATCACAGATGCGTCTGTGTTTTTATGCTCAACCACGATTTCTGTGAGTTGTTTTGGTGTATCTGTCGTCATGTTCGAGTGATGGAGGTAAAGCAGTCTGCGCTTGCTCCATAAAGACCATCTCGAGAAGGACTGGCACTAGATATCTTCGCCTTGCTGTTGTATCACTACAGCAAAAGAACATTATTGATGGGAAGCCATTTTGCAAGCCGACCAATAAAGTAAACTACAGCATATGTCAGAGATTTGACGATAGGTTTGACACTGTGTTGTGTCAGACTGCTGGTGATGGTGCTGTGTTAGGCAAGTCAGGTGTTAGACTGCTCGTGGTGCTGTGTCAGACAGCTGGTGACGCTGTGTCAGACTCATAGTATATTTTTACAACAATTCACTTTGTCAGTTACGGTTATACTCCGGCAGAGCGACAGATGCACTATATCCGCTAACATACGCCTCTCCTAACTCATCCCAAACATATCACCCTCTGGTCCCTACCGATTCTATGTAATATTCAGGGCAAAATATTTCTCGTCAGTTATCTATAAACGAACAATTGCACCAAATACCTTTTCGTGGGCATTAACCACGCTCACTTCGCCGGAATGATTAAGGAAATAAGGTAAAGCAGGAGGCATAAACATCTGTCTCAGCACGGAGCAAATCACTTCCAAGACAGTTGTTCTGGTAATGAGAAGGTTGTGGGGAATTTGCTTCCCGTTCGGGACGGTTTTATGGGCCTCAGTTATCAAGGCAACTAATGTTGCACAATTCGTGCACTCCTGTGCCCTGCAGGGTGATGGGAACAATAGCGTTTCGACCGGCCCGCTATGCATCTAATAGTTCCATTTAAGAGGTGTTAAAAGTCCTTTTTTACGGCAGCATGTAGGACAGGTATTTCCTCTTAAGGGAAAATAGTAAGAGTCATCCACCTAATATCGATTACTTGTTGAAATCATTGACTGTAATATCCATAGCCTCTTAAACTAAAATTGATACATGATGTGAAAGTGACTCAATACTCGTGCAATATATCATGAGTATCAAATTCTCTGAGCACAAGTTGGGGTATATTTTTAAGAGTCAGAGAACACTGGTCTACGAGTACTTACAACGAGATTCTGCCATATGGCAGGGCTAGCGCGTAACGCTCACCGCAGGAAAATCTACAGTTACGAGGAACGAGTCGTGTGACTTACGTGTTGCCCAAGTGTTGTGAGTGAGTTGGATGGATTTTTATGCATGAAGACTATCAGCAACGCCAGGTAGAATTCTAGCGAGGTAGAAAGGGAAGACAGATACCCGATCCCAAAGAACGAAACTTGACAGCCATTGCAGTACTGGTTTACTGCGCAGCTGTCAACTAACCCTTACCATACCCAGGTGGGTAATACTGTTTAATATGCGTCCCTGCCCCCCCTGGTCGGTGGCTGCCAACCACCTACTGCCTCCAGAGAGAGAGAGAGAGAGAGAGAGAGAGAGAGAGAGAGAGGTTATTACGAGTACCTACGGCGAGGTCTTGCTATGAGGCAGGGTTGTCGCGTAGCACTTACCACATTTTTACGACTCTTTTGATAATACATTTTGGTAATACATTTTTAGACGACATTCTATTGACAGTTTCAGCTAAGAAAATCGTAGTGGTATATATCATGATACGGGGTCTATGGATATGGGAGAGCTACTCTTTCGGCAGAAAACGTAGAATTACACATTCATCAGAAGTTCCAACGTTTTCCGAAAGATTCCAAATGGGTAAAGATATAATGGCTCTCATTAACTGTTAGAAATCTTATACGTATCTCTACGAACAGTGGTCACAGTCAAAGAAACCCTAGATACTTGCATGATTTCTGTGAATGCCACTCGTGAGTTAGAATAGAGTACTCTGTCCGTTCTCAATACGTTCTCGTTCTTAAGTTACTCGCTCACCAGGAAGATGGCGTTAGTGGCAACTTTTGACGACTCATCGAGCATACAGGTAATCTAGGTTAGTTACGCTTCCTATTTACATCCACGCTGGTCCGATTTTGTTTACTCAGAGCACTGACATCTCACGGATGTAGTCAGTGTCTTCTGTGCACAGTTGCGTTTCTTATCCCGTCTATCGGCAGTGTTACCTCAGCGTTACGTTGTAAAACTGTTGTGATACGAGTTGATATAAGAACAGTGGCTAATAACCCAAAAGAACCCCATCTAGCGTACAGACATTCGTAAACTGTGAACTTTCCGTTGTTGTTGTTGACATGAAGATCGCATTTGCTCGTCCAATCTTAAGAGGGAGCAACTGGGGAGGGGGGGCAAGAATTATAAGCGCCATCCATTTAGATAAGGAAGTCATCCTGAGGATGCTCGGTGTCCTTGGCGAGGTAAGCAATTTTGCGTTGGAGTTATGGGTATGTTTACGCTAGCTGTGAATCACTGAATGAGACTTTCGAGACCCCGGGATTCGAGTTGGTGAGGTTGTTTACGTATTATCTATCCCCGTGATTTTATTCATGCTTTGATTCTTGTTGAAGGTGACAGGTGTGATAAGGGAATGAGTATTTTTTCTATGCATTATGTAAAGATTATGTATTTTTGTATATGAATGTTAAACAACAGGGAGTTGGGTCTCGAACACTACAGAAAGGAAGAGGGTTGTTGTGTTAGCATGAAACACTTCAAAACGACATATCATGTGAAGCGGGTTGTTCGAATGAGAAATGACAGTAAGAGTGAGGTGTGGTAGTTAGAGCAGTCTGATTGAGAGAGCTGACCAAGGTTTGCTGAAATGGTTAGGAAATAATGGAAAAAAGAGGAGCGAGCAAGGCCTTGAAAATTTGTCAAAAGTGGTGGATGTCAGTGGGAATGGAAGATTAATAAGGAGATAAAAGGATGGAGTGGACGAGGGTTGGGGGATATTGGGCCCTGAAAATAAGGGAGGATGAGAGGCGTGCACTGGATAAAAATGAATTGGATCGAAGTGGTATATGCGGGGTTGACGTGCTGTCATTGGGCTGAAACGAGGCATAAGAAGCAGTCGAAGTAAAACATGGAATATTCTGTGGTAATTTGCTGTTGATGGGAGGCTCCGGTTTCAGTGCGCTATGAATGACATCTTGAAAGTGGATGTATGCAAATGGAGCCATTGCTCGTTCGTTCTTGATGCAACCTCGTACGCCGGAAGAAGCACTGGTGTAATCCAAAGTATTCTTACGGATCTCATTACTCTGTTTCTTCCTTGTTAGGATATTTTGAGCTCGAGTACATTTTATTTCATCTCCTCTACTAGTTGTCATGCTTATATTACCATGTATCATTTTCTTCTCTCAAGAACATATACAACCAGTTCTCTCAGTCTTTCATAATAGTCCTTGTTTTCGATTTCCTTTATTATGTCTTCAAGGGTTTCTGGATTTTCAAAAATTCTTTTAACCTCAGTTTGATTTATTGGTGACCTTATACAAGTTAACTATTCTTCCCCATTAATCTTCTCCTCCTATTACCCACCTTGCCAATACTATTTCTTTTTTCATTATTGTTTCTAAATTTCAATTTTTCATTAGTGATTAGTCTTAGGTCTTTTATATTAGCTGTACTGCCTTACATATCTTTTTTTAGGGGGTCCCCTTGTTCATCTGTACTTTTAACCTTCCCATAACATAGCTGTTCAAATGTTTCATCAATAAATTACACTAAGTTGTTACCTACCCATCAGTATATCATGTCCGAATCTTTTGGTATTATCTCTGTCCCTCTCTGGTTTTGTCATCTTTCTCACTCAGTTGCCATCTGTACAACACCCTCTTTTTTTCTTTTTGCCCGCGTCCGGTATCACTACAAACAGGACAGTTGCTAAGACTGTTTTTTGTGTTACCCTTGGCAGAACATCCTCATCCTCAGTCACAGTTCCATTTTCTGTTTCTTTTAGTGTAAGTTAAGAACTCCTTGAGCCATTTTCCTACCTTACCTTATGTGATATAGTTAGTCTGTTGAGTGTAACGGCCAGCGACTCATGACGAAGGTCATTGGGCCTGCAGAATGAGATATACGTGTATTTCGCTACATTATCTAGCTACAGTAGAACTGACCTTTCCAAATGCTATACCAGAGTCGGTAAAGAAGGTATCCATTGTCGCCCCTTGCATCAGCGTTTCGTCCAGGTTCTTTGGGTGTGCTTGCAGCGATGTTTGTGTGCTTTTACCAGGTAGATATTACTGGAGATTTCTATATTAGTTTTATATGATTTCAGTATACGTTTCTTGATCGCATTTTTCCGGCACTACTGCCACAAATAACGTCAAACTTACTAGCTTGTTTTAATTTGTGTAATGGTATGATGGACTATTCTGCTCTCAGAGGTGGGTTGAGGAAGGAGGATCAGAGGTGGGCTGTAAAGGATCAGGGATGGGTTAAGAGAGGAGGGTCAGAGGTGGGTCACTTGGGAGGGAAGATTCTCACGCAGCTCGATGCTCTCTTTACAGGCTTCATTATAATTCCAGTCAAGTTACTGGCGCAAGGCGAATACCGTGAGCTGTGTTTCATAAACAAATCCTAAAGCTTAACGATGCTGGGAGGTGCAGCGTTGTTCAGTAGGGCTGTCCAGAAGATAATATCTATTTCTATTTTTTTATCATTTCGCTATGAAGCAGTTCATATGAACTAGCTTTTTCAGTCGGCCATGAACCTATATTCGAAGCTTCGATCGTATTGGGCTTCGAAGCTTCGATCATTCTGTGATTCGAAGCTTCGAAAATTCGGGCATTCTGGGCGCTCTAGTGGCCGGACTTAGTCCACTCAAACACGGCGCTCTCTTACACCTCCCCCCCACCTCCCCCCTACACGGCCATTCACCCTTCCCTAATCCCCACGTCCTCGACTCCCACCCCGTACACTACCCTCCACGGCCCTCCCTTCCCCTGACTCCCACCCCCAGCCCGGCCCTCCCTTCCTCCAACTCCCCTTCTTGCACTGCCCTCCCCTTCCCCAGACCCTCACTACACTACCCCGTGAACGTTTCTCCCTTACCCCCACTGCAACTGAGTGGTGGCTTGTCCGGTCACGGTGGTCGTGGTGGCCTGCCTGGTCTTCATATCCTGCACAGGCCACCACTGTTAGCTGTGGGAGAGCCTTTGCCAGACAACAGTCTTTTTTATATGTAGACGAAAATATATTGTTTTTTGGGAAGCTCTGCGTTTGCAAAGTGCTGGAATTGTGCTTTGAGTCATACTCAACATTTCTACCAGGTTTAGAGAGAATCCGTAATGCCGTTTGGGAGTTATAGATTTCGGTCGCATAGATAGATGAATAGATAGATAGATAGATATATAGACGGCCGCGCCATTGCTCCATTATGGTAAGATTAGGAATCAGTGAATAAATGTATCGCACTGGTGAAACAAGTCATATATATTCAACATATGCAAAGTTTTTAAAATGTGCAACAGAAAGCTAACTTGTTACGATTTCAGTGAAAGCAATGTGATCATTGAGAAAAAAATAGAAGAAAAATTGACGTTGAAATGTAAAAGAAATGTTCAACATTTGCAATGGAATTCAATCATGCAAGATATCCATTACGTCCAGAAAGCGAAAGTGTTATTTTTTTTTTTGAAAAATTACTAATATCTATCAACCATTTTGTCCGATATCTTTAATAGATGCAATACACAATTGTTATCATTTTTCGTTTATCGCATTCAAGGTCTAAAACATCTGCAGCGTTTTTGTGGTCGCTTAAGGAGAAGAAAATTATAAAGAATAGAAAATGGAGAGTCTTTATTCATTGGACAATATCACCAAACATTTTCTGGTGTTCCATAGGAATATCAGGGACTTTGGAAACCCATTGCTGCAGCCAGGGTCATGTACAGGGGTTGGTCACTGGAGCCCTTCGTCGTGTACAGTGGAGACATCAAACGAAGGTTGTTAATGTGACACTTTGTGTGATATAAGCGCACCGGTTGAATACGAGCAACATATGTCTGAGTTAGCCATCACGTATGCAAAGGAGTGATGGTATTCTCTGTCACATAGCTACATTTCACACTGGCGGCTACGATAGGTTAACACAGGCAAGCCCATCCTTAGTGCAACTGCGCATAGCACCTCCTTTGCTGTTGGATCTCCATCCACATTTGATGACCTCGCTTGCAATCTCTTGCAGCCTAGGTTATTGTCATCCGGAAATGTTTTCAAGCACGATCTCTTTCTATCCGTCCCCATTCATCTGATTGTGGGACCTTCTGGATGGCTGGCTAGTCTATTGGACGTCCTAAAGGTCCCATCCCACTTTGTGGTAGGATTCCCTGGACAGCTATCCCAAAGGACGATCAAAGTTTTGGTACGTAAGTGGTCGGATGTGTTGAAGCAATGGGTGCTGGTGAGAAAAATGGAATAACTATTGCAGAAAGACATTAAAGTATGAAGAAAATCAATTGATGATATGGAAAATAATTAATGAATATATTGATATATATCAGCATATGATTACTAAAATTTATTAATACATATTAGTAGATGGTTAATAAATGCATTAATACATATTCGATTCATAAAGGTTTTTGGATTTACCTGGGTAGGTGGAAGGATCCTTACATTGTTGTTCTTGATGAACACTTTTCTCATAACCTCATTCACTGATGTGAGAACACTTGATTCATCACGCACGAAAGAATAACAGACGGCTTCAAACTGAGGATGCCTAAAGATATAAGGTTCGCTTGACCACATGGATTGTCGAACAAGAAGAGTAATGATTCCGTTACTTACTAAGCACACATATCCCTTGCTTCCCCTGCGCGTTTCTTGCTTTTTCCAAAGAATTTTGAGGTGGTGTTATATTCCGTTGCATTACATGTGGTAGACACATTAGGTAGGAGTAGTCGGTAGGAACATTAGGTAGGAGCCTCTGCAGGCACTGCGCTAGAGTTCCCCTCTACCAGTGGCCTGCTAAGGGTGAGGCACTAAAGGCTAAGAAGCGGCGCGGGAGTTCACCGGTTATGGAGACTCTTTTGCCGTCGCCAACACCTTGAGGGAGTTCCCAAAGGGAACAGGTGTCAGAGATATAGAATGATAGATAGATGGCTGCATTTCCTTAAGGCATGAACATGAGGGAAGGCAATAGAGTGTATTCCTTTCCACGATTGTAACACAGCGTGTTCATGTGATGGCACTGGAAGTGCATACGAGTGTCCAAAGGCTAAGCAGATATCGACTTTGGGATGACGTACCAAATTATCTTGTAATTGTCCTATTACTATGTAGATGGCGTCCGTTTCATATGTACGGGCCTGGATGTCTGTAATTCCTCTTTCATTATAAGTCAGTGAGTTTCAGCATTGCCCTCACGTTGCCCTCTTCATCAGCACGAGTGGTCATACATAGGCCTGCCGGTGCCTATGCAGATCCGGCTCTCATCTGAAAAGCAAATTCTAAAGATCGAATTGTGTCTAATATCTTTTGTCACAGATTCATCCATTCTCGATGTAGAGTGCTGAATACATCAGCCGGGAGACTGCCAAGCATGCTTGTGAATCTGTTCGCTTTTCAGTCGTCAGACATCGTTCACTCGAGATCACTGGAGCAAGAATCCTAAAATTGTTTGGTAGTGATTCAGCTATGTGATTACACATAGTTGAACGATGAATTTTTAATCTCACATGCCGGTTATGATAAGCGTACAATACATTTCAGGAAATCATATTCGAGAGTGAATTGAAACAGATGAATTAGTTCTGGGAATAGGAAGTGTAAGCACCACCGAATCCCAGGTACAAGTTCCCTCTCTTATTGTAATGGTCAAAGAAGTAAATATTGATCATGAACGATCACTATCTCCGAAAGGATCACCCCAAATAACATCCTGGTCAGGGATGAGATACTGAAATATATCTTTTGCACATCAAGTCATTAGTCTCTTATGTTTAAGATACCTGAGGCATGTGCGATGACTTTGGTAATAGACATAGTGAGAGTGAATGTGATCTTAGAATTATCAGTAACGCCTGACGAAGGTGTTCAGTATTTTCCTGTTGGTGGATGTAGCTTGACGCTGACTGCCTTAATGACCCTGGCAGTTGATAGGTTAATAGCCCCAAACAACCAGCCCTGTCAAGTGACCATAGACCTTCCTCTCATTTATCTTCTCTACTGGCCATGAATAAAGCGGGTCATGAACGCGTTTATAGCGTATTTCCTCTCCGAGTTTCCCTTCCCCGAAACTACCCAGCCAGTATGGATCTTCCGTCGGGCAGTGTGTTGCGAACATATGATACAATCTGTTTGCATTCGCAGCTGCTTAGCCTCCGCGATCTCATTAGGAAATCTGTTTGGGAGGCTGCCTGTGTGCCAGAAGCTACCGGATCCTCTCCTCCAACAACACCATCGTCATGTCCTCGTCCTTCGCTGTGTTCTTATCAACTTCCGTAGAATATAAGTGTTGCCTGAAATGCGCGTCATGATCTTTTCAGCATAAACCATGCAATACTTCTAAAGATCTCGAAGATTACTTCACTCCGTTGACTGGAAGAAGTCCCGTTCCTTACATATAATTCGCATGATTTTTCTTCGGGGAATTTTATAGATAACAGTCCAACAGGCTCTGTTGTGTTCCAGAATCTTGAGTGACTCAGATTCAAGAGCAGAGGAAGTACAGATCAGGTCACTGTCCAGCACGGACGCTCTGTGTTACTTAGCATATGGACTCTGGGCATTCCTGGTCCTGTTTACTGTATTCATGTGGAGGGGAGGAGAGCTGGGTTGAAGAACGTCTTAGATGCCGTTGGGACATCGAGGTAACAGAACCAGTTCGGAATCAGGTAACACCATATTCAACTTTCGCTAACACGCTACTCTCTGCCTACCGTTGTTCTCATCATGACTTATTTTCTTACGTGACCGATGCCTTTAATGCCTCCAGCGTGAAGAAATCCTCCTCCCGGTCTTTGACAGATACATTAATAGTACGTGAGAGATGTGTGTGTGTGTGTGTGTGTGTGTAGGGGGGGGGGTTCTTCAGCTGATCTATATTGACAGAAGGAAGTACCGTGTGTCCATTACTATTAGGTTCATCAAGGGCTGGAGGAGGATTTTTTGTAGTGGCAAGCGTAGCATATATTAAACAAAATATGGAAGAATCATTCCTTAACTATGTTTCAACTAGATATAAGCAGTTTCTTGGCGATGATAAAAGATAACTTTAACGCTATCCATTCTATTATAGACAATGAGAGGTGGATGTCACCGCCTGCTCAGAGTCATCCAGCCATCCACAACATCACGTAAGTGAGGCACCGTCTTTGTCCTACGTAGCACCACTAAATTGCACAACTACAACTGACTCGCTTGCCACAGTACGTCTTGCTCCCACCAGTGATTCCTTCCTAGAGCCTGTTACAATTCGCGCTCGTCCTCACGCACTGGGGCATACACAAGTCATGTCTCATCTCTCATGTTAGTAGCCTTAAATAGGATCCAGAAACTGACAAACAAGCTGCCAGGTGAACATGTTTGCGACGGTTGCGGCAGCATGGTATACCCTAGATATAACTCACCTCCTGGAACAATGACGGTGTTGGCAGATAGCGTGTAATGGTTGGTCTGACGTACTGTGGACTAATGTACTGGGAAGACGAGATACTGACGGCATGAGCGAGAGTGTGTTGATGATAATTCACTGGTCTGCGTTGTTTTCAAGGTCAAACATATAATACATGATTTTAGCTCAGTTTTTTTTGCACTGAATCTGAAAATCATGCTCATTTTACCCAATCAGGTCAGGTTTTTGAAATATGAGCACATACCAAAAATTCCTATATTTCCAAATTTTTGTTGTGAATGAAACACATAATAGCAAATATTGGACCGATTTACTCACAGAAGGTTTACAGAATATTTTTAA
>JAYMFT010226987.1:0-11259 GCA_038088735.1 Panulirus argus
TATCGTTAATGGGATGGCCTTGATTAGGGCCGTAGCTGCCCGTGCCGTCTAAGCTAACATAAAAAAAAAAGCAAATTGCTGTATACTGGCCAGTATAACTGCTCCCGCTCAGGTAATACGCCGTATATTGGCCAGTATACTGCTGCCACCCTAGTAAACTACTGCATACCTGTATTGTTCTGCCGCCCTGGTAAACTACTGTATTCTGACCAGTACACTGCTACAGCTCTGGTAGACTCCTGTATACCTGTCAATGTTGTGGGTAAGGTGATGTGAACCACCTTCTAGAGCCGAGACCACCTTGAGGATAGAGGGTGTTCGTTATATCTACGAACTCTCCTCGCCCACCGTCCCAGCGAGAGAGCGAGACGAGAACTGATGACGTAACGTAGCAGCCAAACATATTTATTCCTCACTGGACAACAATTTTTCCTTTGATCTTTCATTTTTGTGATTAGACCACACCTGTCAGCTGGAAAACATGTGCCGCATCTTCAGTTTCCACGATCCCCTTAGCGACGCCAGCACGAAAATACACGAAAGTTTCCAGTATTACAGACACAAAGTGATTAGAATGTTGCAGTATAGGGTAATTCCACTCAATGTAGTTCCCACATTCCCCCAGTTGTACCCAATAGCTATCCTGTCTTGCGCAGCGTCACTGTCGAATATGGAAAGCAAGGATAATAACACCTCTTTATCAACTCTAGTGAGATCAGAATCCTTCTGTCTCATTTATTCTCCTGGCATCACCTGCCTTCAACCTTCCATTTCCAAACGCCGAGACGATGCTGCTCTCTCTTTCTCTCTCTCTCTATTTTACAGGTATCATTTTGGTCATTGTCCTGGTCAGCTGTCTGCATGTGTCCCCAGCCCCAAGGTTTGGACCCGTGGTTTGGCTGCTGCTTCCCACAGCCTCTGTGTGGAGTCTTGCCACTCGAGGATTGGCTGTTATGATGCCTCCTTCTTCCCTGGAACTGCTAAGCTGTGGAATTCTCTCCCTCTTCATATGACATTCATTCCTTAAAGGATCGGGTCTATAAGCACTTGAGGAGCTCTGATTAATGTTTTTTTCGTAACTTCTTTATGTTATTGTTGCCCTCTGTTGCTGCTGTTGACTACACATCTGCCTTTGATAATCCTGTCACATATTTGAGGCAGTAATTTTAAGAGACTTGGTCTGCTGCTGTGGACGTCAAGGGTGTCCCCGTCTTTGTACACCGTGATTAACACCGCTATTTTCAGCACATCATTACAAGCACTTAATTTACACCACTCGGTTATTTTCATTCTCCTTCTCCTTCATTGTTAGCGACCTTGTAATTGCAGCCGCGTCAGTATGATCTACAGATGGTAAGTATACGGTGAAGTAAAAGAAATATCCTGTAAAACACTCATAAGTACCGTTGTGTCTGGGATTTCCTGAACTAGTTTTGCTGCTATGGCACAGGAGATACTTAATATGGACGGGACACCATAGTCACTCATCAAAGTATGATTTCTTATACGTTTTCCTGACATTTGTTTTACGATATTCTGTTTATATTAACCGTAAGTGGATGATACAAGTGTTCCTCATATTTCTTTCAGTTTCCTCAAATTTAGTACAATAAGAATGGAAACATATTTTATCACGTAGGCTTTTAGTAACTGCCCTTACGATATTTCTTAGTTTCGTGTTTTACCATTTCTGATTAACATAAGGTTCCTCTATAAGAACAGAGAACATCTGTTATGCCTAGTTGTAATTCACTTCGACAAGACTGGGCACCACACACGGGAGACTTTGTCTGTTGCGTCTACGAACTCGCCAAGGTAAGTTCTGATCAGGAAAATTTCGGTTTATAAAGGTGTTTGATACTAACTTCAACTACTAGTCCATAACCGTGATACAGTACAACCAAATGAATACAAGACCACCGCTCGCGGAAGTAAAGACATATGATTACTGTGTGGGCCGTTGGCAACTCAAGGTTGGGCCGTTTTGATAACTGTTCCTTTCCCTGCACTTTGCAGCTTTGGAACCCTCTACCTTCTCTTGTCTTTCCCAATAACTATGACCTCACACATTCTAAAAGACTGGTTCTTCACTTCCTCCAAAATTCGTAAATACTTTCCCTTGTCTCTTCTTTTTCCCTTTCATTATCCTCTCTATATTTCAATTAAGTTCCGGCCTTAATGTGGGCTTTTGTTCATGATTGGAGCCTCCAACGTTAAAAAAAAAAAAATAGTGCCTTATATCCTAGTAGTTCTAGTGGTTGGAATAAGGATGAAAGGTAATAAAGATAAGGATCTATACTGGTGAGAGGGCTAACATCAGTCAAGAGTCTTGTTCAGTTCAGCTTCACTGATGTATCGCCCAACTGTAAGGTTCTCAGGAATAATGACATCATCAACCTCCACGCAACAGTTACATCACTTAACTCCATTCAACGCCAGGGGATACATCAGTGACATCACCAACCCCTACACAACACCAGGGGATGCAACCAGAATTTCCTTCACAGACATGACGAATGTTACCCAAACACACATCCTGACGAAGCTGTCTTACAGTGGTGGGAGTGGCATGAAGGGGCCTTCTATTTAACTATCTTTTCCACCTATATAGATTGTTCTTACTAGCCCTCACCAGACAACCTCCTCACAGACCATCAGGTGTTCTGTAATCTGGATTTTCTTTTGACAGAGACCGAATGTGAAATTCGAATCAGCATCGGATCAAATTAGGCCTCAGTGAACACGATCCTGAGGATTATTGGCTACTAGTAAGCGAAGCATTGCAGAGGCTTCCAAACTGTCGTGTGAGTTGTTTGGTGAAGCCTTGCATTGGCTGTCTACCTCTCCTGTCGGCCTTCTAACCGTCTTGTGCGTTGGTTAGTGAAGCCTTGCAGCGGTTACCCGTTCTTTGTTCTGGTCAGTGAAGCCTTGCAGTGATTTCTCATCCTTTGTTCTGATTAGTGAAGCCTTGCCGTTGCTTCCTGCCCGTCCTGTGCATTGGTTAGTGAAGCCTTGCAGTGGTTATTCATCCCTTCCTCTGAGTAGTGAAGCCCTTTAAAGGCTTCCTGCACGTCTTATGGGCTGGTTAAAGCCCTCCCCAACATCTACAGAGGCTTCGTGCCCGTCCTGTTGGCTGCCTAGAGAAGCCCAGCAGAAGCTTCCAGCCCGCCCTGTGGGCTGGTTAGAAAAGCCCAGCAGAGGCTTCCAGTCCGTCCTTTGGGCTGGATATAGAAGCCCTATGGAGGCTTCCTACCCGTCCTAGACCCCGCTCAGTAATGCTCAGTGGAGACTTCGTGCCCACCCTGTTGGCTGATGCATCAGTGAGTAATTATAAACTTTAGCTTTAGGCTAAAGTTTAATTATTTCCAGAAAAGATTTCCCCTTACTTCTAAGCAGCAGTAGTAACACCAGGCCATCTTGGCCATCCGATACCTTCTGCAAGGCATCCTGACCGAATTTCAGACAATTCAGGAAGGCTTGGCCCAGTCTTGACCCCGTACACAGCATGAAGTTAATTCCCTCCCTGGCCAAGTGTGACCGAAACTTGTTCAGAAAAATAATGAGCAAGTTAAATGAAGTCTGGTACGCCTGATTTCTGGGTCGATGCAATCTAAGCCTTGCATGACCACATGAACACCCCCCCTCCCCCTTTGACAGACACGGCTCATGACAGGACCTCTCCAGCAGGGTAAACATACCGTAGACCCCGACGTATACCTCAAGCGTAAACGGCCTTCGCGGCCATATACGATCTACACATTTGACAGCTGTTTACGACGAGGATCTCTTCATGAACTGTGAACCTGTGTGGTGGACGTCCAGTGGGTAACCCATCACCACTGCCTATGGCTATACCTGGACACACGCTCCACTGAACTTACTGTGTGTGTGTGGCCAGCCAGCCGGCACGGCCACATCACAAGAGCGTCACAACCTGCATCACACATGCAGTTCGTCACAACTACCACTACTATAGCCCAGCCTTACAACAACTATCATAACCCAGCCTTACAACAACCCGTATAACCCTGCCGCACGAGGGGGTCATCCCCATTGCCATAGATTAAAACCTTCATCGTCCTTTCTCTCCGAAATCCGTTTTCCTCTAATCATTCCTCGCTGGACACTATCGCCTGTCCTCTCGCTCCTGGCGGCGGCGGCACCGGTACCGGTGTGTGCGTTCCTGGTGGGCAGGCAGAGACCCCTGGTCAGGCCTTCACCTCGTCCTATCGAGCTTGGCTGCCCATGGACGTGGTCAGTTAAACACACACACACACACACGCTGACCACATCATCACCAATAAACATAAACATTCCATCTGTGACGTATAGTGAAGGGCACACCGTCTGGGTTCGCCTTCGTGCTAAGGTCTACACATCACGGAGGGCCGGGGAAGCATTATGGGTGCCTGGCAGCGTCAGTGAAGCCTGAAGATTCATTTTGATTTCTGCCGCATTTGCGGTTAATCCATCATGCACTCCTATCCATCCTGTGGCGCACAAGAGGGCACAGAGAGCACAGAAGGTCCAGGGACTGGGCCTCAGCGATTGAAATACATAAATACATCACGGGTTACGTAGCGAGAAATGTGTTAACATAGTCTGGGTAACACAATGAATAATTTGGCAAATTACATGGTAAGTGTAGTTTACAGCATTGGAACAACTGTGATCGTATATTACGTAACAAGGTAGATAAGAACTGAACTATTTGCAATAAGTAAATTAATGATACTTTTCAAGTACCCGAGGTAGAACACTGTTGTGGGCGAAATGATAAGCCTGAAGTAACACAAGAGGTGTTCTTGGTCGGTGAATAAGCTTGCTAACAAACATGTGTCAGCAGGAACACGTCAAAAACGCAGCCATATATCTAACACTCCAATGGTGTAAAGTACGGCTGCGAAGACAATAAACGTGTGTAGCCAGCCATCCTGGGCAAATTATAAGTGATGTAACCTTTCCAGATGTCGGCGTCTTGCTGGATGTCACAAACACCTCAACTCCTGATCATGCTGAGGTCACCTTCCACACATCCCCTGACCTTATATGCCACGACCTCTATATACAGATTATATCCCTCGTAAGGGCCAGAACCTCAGAGGTGAACACGGCCCTTGCGTGGAGCTCAGGCTCACACATGATCCTGCAAAGGACCTGAGCTTCCCCATGGGCACCTCGACCCGCACAAGAACCATGGACAACACAGGTATCACGCCTCCTCCAGGGGGACGTGGCCTCCCCCCAAGTATCACGGACACAACAGCTGCAGTGACTCCTACAGGTGCACCGGGCATAACTTGCGTTAAATACCACACAAATGCCAAGGCCCCAACAGGCAGTGCGACCCTTACAAGTGCTATGACCCCTAATGGGCAGTCCAGTCCCCTTAAGTCTAACGACTTCGCTGATGGTAGGACTTCAGCAAGTGCCTCAGTCAACACAGGTGCGAGGATTCACTACATGTGCCAAGACGGTTTACGTTAAGGTCCTCAACCGTTATCCCAACTTCTAAGGCTTTACCGTGTGACGGAAAACCTCACACAAACCACATCGGCCATTAGGGCCACAACCCCAGGATACACCGAGGCCACAACAGGTGCCTGGGTCCCCGCTGGTGCCACACCCTCGACAGGATCCACAGCCCCTACAGGTGCTACATTTTCTACAAGCAATGGCTCTCCCACGTATGCCACGATCTCTACAGGCTGACACGACTCTTACAGTCGTTCCAGTACTATGTACTACGACTTATATAGCCGTCACGACTCCCTCAACAGGTCATAGTCACGAAGTTTGTCGCAACCACAGCCCTCAGTGTCACGTACCGTACGTATGACACAGCCTCTACCACTGCCACGGCTCCTGTGGCTACCCTGGGCCTCGTAACCCTAGGATATCCACCAGCACCATGGCCCCACGGTAGACACGCCCCAGGAAGGGGCTACCAGCCCGCCACAGGTGCCAACCTCAGCAACTGTGTCACATCCCCGTATACACTACGATCCAAAAAGATGGCATGACCTCACGTGCCATGACGCTTACAGCTGTCACGACGTCCACAATCACCATGACCCATTCGACACTATTCCACGTGTCGTGACAACTGCAGGAGGCGTGACTTCCACAGGTATGACAAGTGACACTATCCTGTAAGGGTTACGACTTGTCATAAACACTGCAGACAAGACAAGTGGATCACAGACCCGGGCCAGCATTCCAGCCCTGCCCCACACACAACACAGTAAACACAAAGCTGATAGACAGCAGATAAGCTGGTCATTACCCCGCTACCTTATGGCTGCCAACACCGGCGCTGCAGGGGAAGGAGCGAGCCGCACCTGGCCATAATAGCCAGGTGTAACATCAGATAATTCGCCACGCATCAAAGCGCATCACAACCTGACCTCACACATATCGCCGCACATCAACACACCCCTGCACCTGCACGCTGCGCCATCCCAAAGACACCAGCATGCTTAGCATTACTCGCGAAACGCTTTACATCTAGGTGTTGCACCTTAGCATGCGAGACACAGGTGGCCAGGCCGTCACCAGGGCAGACGAGAGAGGCTACCCCCTCACCCTCGGCCATACATCCCCACAGAACCGCCAGGACGTGCTTCTCCCCAAGCCAAGACCCACCATGGGCCACACCTCCAGAGAGGACAATAAACGTTTTAAAGTGATCGTCTATTTCCGCTGGGGAGATGAGAGACGGCCTGTGGGACGGGAGAGGATACAAAGCCCTAACGGTGGCCGGCCCCCACATCCCCTGCTGGTGCTGGCCCACGCCCCGACGACGCCCCCTCCCCTGTGCCAGCAGGATCATCAACCACACTCCTCTCAATACACAGCCTCTATATTCACTAATTTACACGAGAGGGGGAAGCAAAGTCTCCCTGTGTCCTCTCCAACGCAGGACTAAGTCCATGAAAGTGGCCACAGGTCTCATCAAACACGGACTAACAGACGTTATATACGGCGTGTCACTCAAGGTAATCATCTGCAAATATAAACGGTCTAGACCATGCGATAAATACATCAATACTGCTGTGGTCTAGCGGGATGACAGACCTCTCACAGACCAGGGCGTGATGCACAGAGCGTGGGGGATGCACGCTTACCAGACACGTCGCTCACCTATCGAGTCAGGTGTTAACACAGACCCCAGAGCACACAATGAACAGACTCTGACCGTCTGTGAGGGCCACAGGCTCAAGTGCTGGTCGTGTAAGAAGTAAAATACAGGTAGGAGTACGGAGAGAGGGAGAAAGGGAGAAATGGGAGAGAATGAAGGTGTGACGGGGCGTGGGACAAGGAGAGACGCCCTGGCCACACCCTTGCACCCTATTGTCCCGCTGGGATATCCCCCCAGACGACACACTCTGTAGCCTCACTAATGTATAAATTGCTGCTATTGTTACGGCTCTAAGGAAGATGGTGGCCAATAAGCGGAACACATGAGAACAATACTCTTAACAAGCGCTAACTGACACCTGTCGGGTTAATTCTGAGGATGTCTCTGTAATTGCCTCGCGTACTGTACACGCCCTAACGGTTCGTTACCGCTGTAACAAATACACAGATCAAGAGGAATACCGACAAATACAACTTTTCCTTTCCACACGGACAAGGACACAAGGACATGGACCTCAACGACTGAAAAAAAAATATATTTCATAATCTTTTTTTATACTCGTTTCTCCCACCTTAGCGAATCAGCACCAGGAATAAAAAAACAATGGCTTCATTGCGCTCGTCCAGTCTCCAGCTGTCATGTATAATGGACCAAGCCAGTGCCCGACATCTATACACAAGCCTTACAGACCACTCCATCGTTTACACTGATCGCCACGTCCCAAGGTTCAGCCCACTGACGGCACGTCGCTCCCAGCGCACCTCATGGATCCAGTTCCTTTCATCCAGTGCACGCCTCTTACGCTCTTGAATGTCTAGACCCCGATGCCTCAAAGCCTCCTTCGTTCCATTCCTCTATTTCTCTCTCTATTTCCCACTTCCTCCTGCTACTTCCACCATCTGACACCTAAATCATCTTCGTTAGTCTTTCTTCTTTCATCCTCTTTATACAGTCGGTCTCTTCGTCAAATTATGCTTACTGCTATAACTCTGACACTGCCATTCCTTACAGTTTCCACCCACGTCATACTACATATCATCCTCTGGCGTTTCATTTTCAATACATCCACACTTTAAATTTCGCGTTCTAAAGCTCTGTAAACTAAAGCAACTTAATCGGGCGTTCAAATGCGTTGAAATTACAACACATCTGTTCTAGAACTCAAGACACACATCCACACAACACTGCTGAGGCCATCCGTCTTTGCCCTAACAGACACTGATCCGTTCTTGCACAAACTTCTTTATAGACATAGAGCGTGAGCACCCTCTTATACTTCTTGCATCCTGGGAGTAACTTACGTCCACGAGGTTCCATTCGCTGTCCACGTCTTCCTCATTTCAGCACATTCATACCATCCTGTCTCACCCATGCACTAACCATCAATACCTTGTTTTTTAGTTCACATTTCCACTTAACTTTCTATCACACATAAATTCCTAAACTGTGACACTAAATTCTGGAACTTCTCTGTACAGTCTGTCGCCAGAGCCACGTCATCTGCATAAAGCAACAGGCTCAACTTCCATGCCCTCCAACCCAGCAAACCGTAGACTCGCATTTCACTCCAAAACCACTCTCAGTTACAACCCTAACCACCCCGGCCATGATGAGATTAAACAGCCATGGCGACATCACAAATCCTTAACCCAGACCCACCTTAACTGAGAACCGCTCACCCTTCCTCTCTTCCTACCTGCACACGTGCCTACCTCTCCTCGTAACAAAAAAACGACTGCATTTAGTATCTTGTTATTACCCCATATAATTGCTGCACCTCCCAGAGGGGATCTCTTAAAACCCTGTCATACACTTTCTCCTGACCCATAAATGCCCCATACAGGTCACTATCTCCATGCCAGTTCCCACAAAAAATCTTATAGCATATACCTGGTCAATACACCTTCTCCCTTTTATGATGCCACATTCCTCCTCCCCGATCAGATGCTCTGTACATAACATCACCTCCTGAATCAGCTTACCATATATAATCCATTCAGGGAGCTCATTCCTGTGTAATTCGAATATCTATTTTTGTTCCCATTCTCCTGTACAATGGCATCACTCACGCATTCTGCCAGTCCTGAGACACCCTCACCTTAGGTCATGCAGACATCGATCGGCCCCAGTAACCAATCAGCAACTCTGTCATCCCCTTTCTAGAGAACCTCAGCTCCAATCCCATTCACTCCTGCCATTTCATAACACTTCTTATGCAAGGCTTTCACTGCCTCCTTTCTTTTCACCATAGGATTCTCCATGACACCCTCATGTCTACTCCACATCTCTACCTTTTCCCTCTTTTTCATCCGCTCTCCTCACTGTAGCCCCTATTTGTTCTCATGTTCACCTCACAGTCATCTACCTCCAAACCATTTTCTTTATTATCTTTGATTTTCATCGATACTGTCTCATTGCCTCTATCACTTGCCCTTGTTTTCCACTCTGGTACGCTTTTCTTGACCTCCTGCCACTTTATTTGTACTCTTCACAATCACTTACATTCCTTCTCTGCATATACTGTTTTAGTCATGATCAATTCCATGAAATCTCCTATCTTTATCTCATCAACTTACATGTTTTAGATCTGATTTCGGAATAGCAACCTGGATATGGGCCAACGTGCTCGCTGTCTGTCTTTCCCGTGTACACCTCCCTTTTCTCTTTCGCCTCAACCAAGATATGATCAAACATGCCACATGTTGCCCCTCTCGGCACGTTCACATCCAATAAACTCTCTTTTTTCCAGCCTGTCATCTGGTACGTAATCCAGCAATGCAAGTTGATCCCGGCCCCAATTACCTATGTCTCACTCATTGGCGACTATACAGATACAAAATGAGTATGAAATGAACAAAACACCTTCCTTTCTTACGCCACGTCTACCATTCCCACTACACCAACCCACCAAACAAGCAAACTTATACGTCCCCATCTCATGTTTTCGACATGTCTCCACACACACACACACACACACACATCCCTCTTCTCCTTCTCATGGGTCACCAACACATGTCTTTTTCCACACCTCCACCAAACGTTCCCATCACATGTCTCCACGATACGGTTCCACACTCGGGCTCGGCAACACTCCCCACCACACAACAGACCTCCACTACAAACACCCCACCATAAGTCTCCGGCACATGTACTCACAATACGTCTCAACCAAGTGGCTCTCTCCCACATATCTCACCGTACGCTCCTCACCGTGTGTTTCCGTTACCGGTCCCCAGGGAGCGCATATCCCCACTCCACGTCACGAGAGAACAAATCCTCCTCACACATCCCAAGCCTGTGTCTCGTGAAAACACCTCCGTCACACACACCCATATTTTCTTACGTGTCAAAATAAGGAAAGCCCGTGTTTTGACAAGGGCCCGGACCAGCACCCTTCGTCGTACCATCACAGTGTGTCACCTATGCTGCAGTTTTCGCTTAATCTTACATCTTCATTTATCTAAAGGTACAAAGCCCATGCACTTCCACGATAGTGAGGATACAGGGCACATAGGTAACGGGTGGGTGAAGGTACAAATACATTTTTCCAAAGCCTGGAAGTAGCAGTTGACTTGCTTCCAGGAAGATCCTAGTTCGTTCCAGGCCGAGAGGTGCAGTAGGCTTTGTGAGGCCGAGCGCTGTAAATTCTCTTTTGGTCTAATCATCAAGGCTGAAGTGGAAGCTATTTAAGAGGCATACCAACCGTCCTGAGCCTTATTTTTACAGGCATACCAACCGTTCTGTGTCTTGTGCTTACAGGCATACCAACCGTCCCGAGTCGTACGTTTACACCGAGTGGGTGTCCGTCATCAGAGATTATCGCGAGGCCAGAGGAACGTGAGGAAAGGGGAATGCGAGACGGGAAACACGAAGCAAGGCAGGGGAAACGCAAGGCAAAGGGAACGCGAGGCATGGGAACACGAAGAGAAGGGAACAAACCTCTGTCTGCAACTGTACGTCTAAACACCATGGAAGAGTGACTTAAACTGATGTAAGTGTAAAGTCAAGTGTTCCTTTATAGCTGATTGAAGGTAAAATACTGAGCAAGAAGGAGAGAGAGAGAGAGAGAGAGAGAGAGAGAGAGAGAGAGAGAGAGAGAGAGAGAGAGAGAGAGAGAG
>JAYMFT010226998.1:0-11259 GCA_038088735.1 Panulirus argus
GACCGTGACAGGATTCGAACCTGCAATCTTCGGATCCGAAGTCCGACGCCTTATCCATTAGGCCACACGGTCACACAAGCGATGAAGCTTACTCTTCTTTACAGTCCTGTAATAGCGCTCCCATTCAGAGGTTCTCTGGCTCAGGTGGTGTGTCTCTGGTTGTCGGCTTTAGCCACGTACATCCCCCCACACTGTCCTCAACGGTATCAGAACTCTCTTGACGAAGGCGTTCATGGTCCAAGGGCAATCAGAATTACCTGGTCTGAGGCGTCCACACTTACCCTGGTCACTCAAACCCATCTGCTCTTAGGCGTTTAAAGTCTCCCTAGCCACTCTCATCTAACTAGTGTGAGGCCTCCGTAGTCCCTCGGCCATTCAGAAAACGCTGGTCTGAGTCATCCACAATCCCCCCGGCCACTGAGGATGTACTTGTCTGAGATGTCCACAGTCACCTATGATCACTCAGAAACAGATGGTCTCAGGCATCCACATTCCCCATACCCACTAAGAAATCTCTGACCACTCACAACTCACTGGTCTTTAGGCATTCACAGTCCTTCGGGCACTCAGAACTTACTGGGCTCAGTCGTCCACACGTCAACCCGTCTCAAATAGCCTTGCGGTTAAAGACGTCCTCAACATCTCATCATAATTACTTCATTTCTGTTTTACACTACATTTCTTTTCAGTCGTTTGTAAAACTCCTTTCTTACCATGGTCTTCTCTTTCTCCCACCTTACTTGATTTCTCTCTACATCTTTCTACTTCATTTTGCATTATATCTTTCTCTCTCTTTTACTTTTCCCAGTTCCATAGATTGCATCCATCTCCGTGTGATTTATGGAAACCATCGATTAGATATATATCGTAAGTCTAAAAAGCTTATATCTATGATATACGAACAAATTCGTGCTCTTTGGGCCCTCGGGTGCTTGCTTCTACGGGAGAAGGGCGGAATGGAATTGTTCAGTGTTATAATCACTCACATCGGCCATTTTTTCTTTCCACACCTCCTATATCATCGGTAAAACCTCTCCGGTTAACAATGACATGTCTCTCCCAAAATATATCATCCCAACAGCCAAACGTTTCAGTCCTGCTAAGGAAATGTGTATGAAGATTAATCATCGTGCGTTGGCAATTTCATTGCTCCAACGTGAACATGTTTATTTAGGAAACCCCACTGCCACCAAATCGAGATTTTACACTGTGAGTCCCACTGTAACAAATGATAGTAGTATTCAAGGAGACTGCTGTCGGAACGCCATTTTGTTAGGAAATTGACTGATATAGTTCATCATTAACTGTCTCAGAAGCCTATTGCGGATAATACATCGGTTCGTCTAAGAGGTAACCTAATGCTGAAGATTTTACTTCACTGATTCGTGCCTCAGTACTTATGAAAAAAAAAAAAAAAATAGGACTCTTACTGAGTCATTAAATTCTTTACTATCAGACTTCAGCGTCAGCCATTAGGAATGTTTAGGTCAGAGTTGTAACTTGAGGAAACAGGATCAGGCAATTTGTAACAGGAACAACATCAAGGTATAGTCATACAAACAAGTGATCCTTTATGGTTTTTAATGTTAAGGAAACTACTTAGGCAGAAGCAGCTTAATAGCTGGAAGTGGAGGTTGTTGGCAGGAAAATCGACCGTGACAGGATTCGAACCTGCAATCTTCGGATCCGAAGTCCGACGCCTTATCCTTTAGGCCACACGGTCACACAAGCGATGAAGCTCACTCTTCTGTACAGTCCTGTAATGGCGCTCCCTGTCAGGAGAACTCTGGCTCAGATGGTGTGCCTTTGGTTGTCAGCTTGGGCCATGTACATCCCCTGCGCTCTCCTGTATGGTACCAGAACTACACTGGACGAAGGTGTCCATAGTCCCCGGACATTCAGAAATAGCTAGTCAGAGGCGCTCATAGTCTCCTTTGCACTTAGAACCCGCTGGTCCGAAATGTCCACAATTTTCCTGGCATTCAAAATCATCTGCTCTTATACGGCTAAAGTCCCCTGGCCACTCAGAACTAGCTGCTTTGAGACCTTCAGAGTCCCTCGGCCACTCAAAAGTCGCTGATCTAAGTAGTCCACAATCCCTCTAGTCACTAAGAACTCGCCGGTCGAAGACATCCACAATCTTCCCAGCCACTGACAACTCATTTGTCTGAGACGTCCATAGTCCCCTTGAATGCTCAGAACCAGCTGGTATGAGGCGCCCACATTTCCCCTACCCACTTAGAACTTTCTGGCTACTCACATCTCACTGTTCTGAGATGTTTACAGTCCTTTAGCCACTCGAGACATCCCGTCTCGTATAGCCTTGCGGATAAGGATGTCCTCAACATCTTATCATAATTACTTTGTTTCTGTTTTACACTACATTTCTATTAAACCGTTTGTAAAACTTCTTTTCTACCATCGTGTTCTCTTTCTCTTTCTTTCTTGATCTGTCTATACATTTTCTTGATTCATTTTGCATTATCTTGTCTCTCTTTGTTTCTCAGTTTCACAGATTATATCTATCTCCGTGTGATAAATGGAAACTATCGCTTAGATACGTTTCATACGTTTATGAATTAGTTGTTAATGATATACCAACAAATTCGTGCCCTTTGGGCCCTTGTCTGCTTACTTTTACGGGAGAAGGGCGGAATGCAAATGTGGTATAGTCACTCACACGGCCATTTTTTTCGTTTTAATACCTCTTCTATTATCGGCACAACCTTCTCGTCCAACAGTAACATATCTTTCCAAACATATATCATCTCAGCAGCCAAAAGTTTCATTCCTGCTGAGGAAATGGATTAATCATTAGACTTTGTGTATGGGGATTAGTCATCGTACGTCTGGTAATTTGATTGTTTGTTTGGGAGACCCACTGGCACCAGATCGTTTTTTTTTTTACTCTGTAAGCCCTACTATAACAGATGATGGTAGTATTCAAGGGGAACACTGTAATAACACTATTTTGTTAAGAAACTGAATGATACAGTTTATCATTAACTGTTTGGTATTGTCGATAATACTTTGGTATGTCGTATGAGGAAACCTAATGCTAAAGGTTTTACTTTATTAATTTGGGCTTCAGTATTTAAGAAAAATTAAGGATCTCACTGATTCATTGAACTATTCACTATTAGACTTCAGCGTTATCCACAAATCTTTAGGTCCTGATCTGTCACCTTAACGTCATTAGGAATGTTCAACTTAGAGATGTAACATAAAGAAACAGGATCAGTCAGCTCGTAACAGTAACAACAGCAGGTATAATCACACAAATTAGTGATCCTTTATGGTTTGTAATGTTAGGGAAACCCCCTTAGATAGTAACAGCTCAACAGTTGGAAGTGAAGGATGTCGGCAAGAAGATCGACCGTGACAGGATTCGAACCTGCAATCTTCGGATCCGAAGTCCGACGCCTTATCCGTTAGGCCACACGGTCACACAAGAGGTGAAGCTCACCCTTCTTTACAGACCTGTAATGCCGCTCCTTGTCAGGAAAGCATCCTCCACGCTGCCCTCAAGAATACCAAAACTCTCTAGACAAAGGCGTCCATAGTCCCGGGCTCTCAGAATTAGCTGGTCTAATGCGCTCATAGTCCACTTCGCACTCAAAACCATACGCTCATAGGCATTTAAAGTCCCCTGGCCACATAGAACAAGCTAGTGTGAGGCGTCCACACTTCCCAGTCACTCAGAAGTCGCTGCTCTAAGTCTTCCACAATCCTCCTGGTAACTCAGAACCCACTGGTCTAAGACATCCACAGTATCCCCGGCCACTGAGAACTCCCTTGTCTGAAACGGCCATAGTCCCATTTGATCACCCAGAAGCAGCTGGTCTGAGGCGTCCACATTCTTCCCACTCACTTAGAATTCTCTGGCTACTCAGAATTCACTGGTCTAAGAGTCGACAGTCCATCGGCCACTCAGAATTCACTGGTTTTAGTCGTCCGCACATCATCCTGTGTCATATGGCCTTACGGATAAAGACGTCCTCAACATCTCATCATAATTGCTTCATTTCTGTTTTACACTATATTTCTTTTTAATCGTTTGTAAAACTTTTTTCTTACCATCGTCTTCTCTTTCTTTCCTTGCTTGATCTCTCTCTAAATCATACTTCATATTGCATTATCTTTTCTCCCTATTTTTCCCTAGTTCCCCAAATTGTATCGATCTCCATGAAATTTATGGAAACTGTCGGTTAGATGTATTCCGCAAATTCATAGATTTTTCATTTATTAAATGATAAATTTGTTCCCTTTGGGCCCTTGTCCGCTTGCTTCTACAGGAGAAGGGCGGAATGGATTTGTTCAGTGGTACAATCTTTAACACCGGCCATTTCTCCTCTTTATAGCTGCTATTTAATCGGCACAACCTTCCCGGTCAACAATTACATACCTTTCGAAAAATATATCATCCCAGCAGCTAACAGTTTCAGTCCTGCTAAGGAAATGGATTTTAATCACTGAACTCTGTATATGGGGATTAGTCATCGTACGTCTAGTAAATTGATTGCTCCAACGTGAATATTTTTGTTTGGAGACCCATTGGCACCAAATCGGATTTTTTCAGAGTGAACCCCACAGTAACAAATGATGTTATTATTCAAGGAGACCGCTGTCGCAACACCATTTGTTAAGAAACTGACTGATGCATTTTATAATTAACTGTCTGGGAAATCTATTGCGAATAATACATCAGTATGTCGTATAAGGAAACCTACTGCTACGGATTCTACTTCACTGATTTGTGTTTCATTTTTTTAGAAAAAATTGGGACTCACTGATTCATCATATTCTTCACCATTAGACTTCAGCGTCAGTCACACGTCTTTAGGACCTGATCTGTCACCATAACGTCATTAGGAATGTGTAACTCGGAGTTGTTACATCAGGCAGCAAGTAACAGTAACAACAGCAAAGTACGTATGATCACACACCAGTAATGTTATATCGTTTGAAACGTTAGGAAAACCCCTTAAGCAGTAACAACTCATTAGCAGGAAATGGAAGCTGTTGCCAAGAAGATCGACCGTGACAGGATTCGAACCTGCAATCTTCGGATCCGAAGTCCGACGCCTTATCCATTAGGCCACACGGTCACACAAGCGATAATGCTTACTCTTCTCTACCGACCTGTAATGGCGCTCCATTTTAGGAGAACTGTAGCTCACATGGCTTGCCTCTGGTTGTCGGCTTTGGCCAAGTACATCCCCTACACTGCCTTCAACAATACCAAGACTCTCTGGACGAAGGCGTTCATAGTCCTTGGTAACTCAGAATTAGCTACTCCAAGGCGCCCATCGTCCCCTTTGCACCCAGAACCCGCTGGTCACTTAAAACCAGCTGCTTTTGGTCGTTTAAAGTCCCCTGGCCACTCACATTTAGCCTCTACAGTCCCTCGGTCACTCAAAAGTCGCTGGTTTGAGTCGTCCACAATCCCCCTGGTCTAAGACAGCTATAGTACACCCGGCCACTTCAAACTCCCTTGTCTGAGACACCCACAGCCCCTTTTGATCACTCAGAACCTGCTGGTCTGAGGCGTCGACATTCTCCAATTATATTTTTCTGGCAACTCGGAACTCACTGGTCTCAGATATCCACAGTGAATCAGCCACTCAGAATTCACTAGTCGTAGTCGTCCACACATTATCCCATCTCATACAGCCTTGCGGATCTAGAAGTCCTTAACGTCTCATCATAATTACTTCATTTCTGTTTTACACTACATTTCTTTTCAATCGTTTGTAAAACTTCTCTCTTACCATCGACATCTCTTTCTTCTTACTTGCTTGATCTCTCTGTACATCTTCTTACTTCATTTTACATATATTTTTTTTTTCCCCACTTCCCCAGATTATAAACATTGTGTAATTTACGGAAACTATCGGTTAGATGTATTTCACAAAATAATAAATATTTCGTGTATCATATGCTAACAAGTTCTTTCCCTTTGGGCCCTCATCTGCTTGCTTCTACAGAAGAAGAGCGGAATGGAATTGTTCAGTGGTACAATCATTAACACCGGCCATTTCTCCTCTTTATAGTTGCTATTTAATCGGCACAACCTTCCCGCTCAAGAATGACATTTCTTTCAAAAAATATATCATCCCAGCAGCTAACAGTTTCAGTCCTGCCAAGGAAATGGATTTTTCTCACTGCACACTATGTACGGGAGTTAATCATCATGCGTCAGGCAACTTCATTGCTCCAGCGTGAATACGTTTGTTTAGGTGAACCACTGGCACCAAATCGAGTTTTTACGCTGTGAGCCCCACTATACCAAATTTTGGTAGTATTAAGGAGACCGCTGTCGCATAACCATTTTGTTAAGAAATTGGTATGCATTTTTTCATCATCTGTCCTTGAAACCTATTGCGAATAATGCATCAGTATATCTTATACAGAAACCCACTGCTACAGATTTTACTTCACTGATTTGTGCTTCAGTATTAGCGAAAATTCAAGATTCACTGATTCACTAAATTCTTTACTATTAGACTTCAATGCCAGCCACACGTCTTTAGGCCCTGATCTGTCACCATAACGTCTTCAGAAATGTGTAACTAAGAGTTGTAACATCAGGTAAAAGGTTCAGGCAGCTCGTAGTGGTAACTAACAGCAAGGTACAATCACACATGCCAGTGATCCTATATCGTTTGAAACGTTAAGGAAACCCCTTAAGCAACAGCTCAGAGTTGGAAATGGAAGCTCTTGGCAGGAAAATCGACCGTGACAGGATTCGAACCTGCAATCTTCGGATCCGAAGTCCGACGCCTTATCCCTTAGGCCACACGGTCATGCAGATAAGGTACTTCATTGTCCTACATGGACAGGCGCTCCCTGTCAGGAGAACTCTAGCTCAGGTGGTGTGCCTCTAGTTGTCGGCTTTGGCCACGTACATCCCCCCACACTGCTGTCAGTGATACCAGAACTCGCTGGACTGAGGCGCCCACAGTACCCCTGGCCTCTCTGACCTCACAGTCCCCAGCCACTAAGTACTAGCAAGTCTGTGGCGCTAACGTTCCCGAATTACCTAGAACTTGCTGGTCTGCCACTCAGAACTCCCTGGTCTAAGGGGTTCTGAGTTCCCCCGGCATTCAGAACTCACTGGTCTGAGGCGTAAAAAGTCCCCAGTTCACTTGGACAATCAGAAGTCGCTTGTCTGAATCGTCTTCAGTTCCCCCGGCCACACAGAACTCCCTGTTCTGAGTTGTCCTCAGTCCTCTTAGCCACTCAGGATCCCCTGGTCTGAGTCATCCACGGTCCCCTTGGCTACTCGTAACTCGCTGGTCTAAGGCGTCCACAGTATCTTTGGCCACTCTGAAATCGCTGGTCTGAGGAATACACAGCGCTTCTGGCCACTCAAAGCTAGCTAGTCAACGGAGTCCACAGTACCCTTTGTCACTCAGAACTCGCTGTTCTGAGGCATCCATAGGCCTCCTGGTCACTCAGCACCAACTGGTGTGAGACGTCTAAAGTCCCCCTAACCACTTAGAACAAGCTGGAGTAAGGCTCCATAGTCCCCCTTGCCACTCGCAACCCGATAATCTGGGGCTTATAAAGTCCCTCTAGCCCCTCAAAAGCAGATAGTCTGAGAAGTCTAAAGTCTTCCTGACCAATCAAATGTTATTGGTCTCAGGATTGTATCGTCCTCAGCCACTCAGAACGAGCAGGTGTGAGGCTCCTGCTTCCTCCCCAATCATTCAGGACTCACTGGTCCGAGGTGTCCACAGTCCCCCGGCCACTCAGAAGACGCTGGTCTAAATCATCCACAATCCCCCTGGCCATTCACAACTCGTTGGTGTGAGGCGTCCAACAGTTCCCTTTGTCACTCGCGAGTCACTGGTCTAAGGTGTCTAAACAGTCTCCCTGGCCAGTCAGAACTCGCTGGTTTGGAGGCGTCCATGGTCCATCAGGCCATCCAGAACTTGTTGGTCTGAGGCGTCTACACAACATTTCTTTACACTAGCTATATTTTCCATTGTTTTTATAAAGAATTCTTACTTTCGTCCTCTTTTTCTCCTTTCTTACTTCTTTTCTCTTTACAACCTTCTCACATTTTCTTGCATTATATTTTCTAGCCCTCTAACCTCCTCTCTCCCCACCAGATCGTATCAAATCCCTTGTGATTTACGGAATCTATCCTTTAGATGCATTTCATAAATTTAAATACCCATCTTTTACAATATAGATTGACTTTTCAAGAAACCCCATTGCAGTGATATAAATGTATTTGTTCAGTCGACTCAACGGCACAAATGATCATACGCTTCAAGGAAGCCACAGTTGCAGCACCATTTTGTTTAAGAAACCGACTTATAGTGTTTTGCATTAGCTGTCTGGGAACCCTGCTGCAGTAAGTCTACTGAGAAAACCCACTGCTCAACATCACATTAATGCTACTCTAGCAGTAAACAATGCAAAGAATCGCCGATCCATTAATTTCTTTACTCTTGGTCTTCAGCGTCAGCTACACGTCCTTAAATCCTGAGCTGTCCCAACAACTTTATTAGGAACATCCAACTCAGTAAACTGATTCAGGCGGCTGATTGCAGTAGCAAGAGGAAGGTAAAGTTACACACACCGGTGACCCTATTTCGCTAGTAATGTCAGGGAATCCCAATAGACAGTAACAACTCAATAGTTGGAATGGAAGCTGCTGGCTAGAAAATCGACCGTGACAGGATTCGAACCTGCAATCTTCGGATCCGAAGTCCGACGCCTTATCCCTTAGGCCACACGGTCATACAAGCGTGAAGGCTCACTCTCCTCTACAGACCTGTGAAGGCGCCACTGTAAGGAGAGCTCTGGCTCAGGTGGTGTGCCTCCGGTTGTCGTCTTTGGCCACCTCAACACAGAGCCAACACTGAAACCAGAATTCGCTGGACCGATGCGTCCGCAATCTCCAGCCCCTCAGATCTAGCTGATCTGAAAAGTCTACAGTCTATACCACTCAGAACTAGATGGCTTTTGGTATCCACAGCCTCCCGGCCACTCGGAACAAGTTGGTTTGAAGTGTCTACAATCCCTGGCAACTCAGATCTAGCTCTTCTGGGGCGTCCATGGTCCCACTGATCATTCAGAACTAGCTGGTCTGAGGCCTCTACAGTTCTCGCCCTCTCAGAACAAGCTGACCTCAGGTGTCCACAGTCCCACGGCTACTCAGAACTAGTTGGTATGAGGTGTCTGCAGTTCTCGGCCACTCAGAGCAGTTGGTCCGAGGCATCTTCAATACCCCGGCTACTCAGAAGTACCTGGTCTGAGGCATCCATAGTCCCACTAGCCACTGAAAACTAGCCGGTCTGAAGAATTTGAAGTTCCCAGCCTGTAAGAAGTCTGAGGAGTCCAATCTTCCTGCCCCTCAGAACTAGCTGATCTGAAGTGTTTTAAGTCCGTTGACCACTCAGATCATACTACTCTGAAGAGCACAGAGTCCCCTGGCCACTCAGATCATACTACTCTGAAGAGTTCAGAGTTCCCTGGCCACTCAGATCTGAACTATGACATCTACAGGCAAATTTTAGACCTCGGCAATCGCATGCCTACTCAGAACTCGCTGGGTTTGCATAAACCACGGTCCCCGGCCACAGAGAACTCGCTAGCTTGAGACGTCTATAGTCACACGAGCGCTTAGAACTCGCTGGTTTGAGGAATCCACAGCCGCCAAGCCATTCAGATATCACTGTCTGAACCATCCACAGCTCCCCCGGTCACCCAGTACTTGCTGGTCTGGGTTGTCAACATTCTCTCTGGCCTTCAGACCAAACTGACCAGTGACATTCATAGTCCCGTGTCCACTCAGAACCCAGTGGTCTGTCGAGTCCACACTCCTCTTCGCCAATCAGTAGTAGCCGGTCTGACTTATCTACAGCCCCTATGACTACTCAGAACTCGTTTTTTCTGAAGGGCTCACAGTCCCTTGGCCACCCAGAACTGATCTGAAGAGTTATAAGTTCGTTGCCCACTCAGAAAATGCTACTCGGAGAAGTTCAGTATCCCCGGTCACTCAGAAGTCACTAGCCTGAGGCGTTTACAGTCTCCGGGCACTCAGATCTCGCTCGTTTCAGGCGTTCATAGTCTCCTGGCTACTCAAAACTCCCTTTCTGAGGTGTCTGTATAGTAGGCAAACCTTAAGAATTCACTGGTCTGAGGGTACTCAGAACTTGGCCCAAGGCATTCATAATTCCCTTAGCCACTCAGAACTCGTTGGACTAAAATATCAACTGTCTCTGGCTACTCATAAATCACTGGTCTAAGGCGTCCACACAGCATTCCGTCTCAATATCCCTGTAGATCTAGATGTCCTCAGTATCTCAACATAATTATTTCCTTTCTGCTTTACATTACATTTCTTTGCAATCGTTTGTTAAACTTCTTTCTTAGCATCGTCATCTCTTCTTCCTTCCTCCTTTGATCTCTCACTGCATATTCTTACTTCATTTTGCATTATCTTTTTTCTATTTTTGTCACAGCTCCTCAAATCGTATCCATCTCCACATGATTTACGGAAACTATCGGTTAGATATATTTCATAAGTTTAGAAAATTTCCATTCATGATATACCAAAATCGTATCCTTTGGGCTAAGGATAATAGATTAATCATTGGACACTGTGTATGGGGGATTAGTCATCGTGCGTCTAGCAACTTCATTGTTCCAACTTGAATATGTTTATTAAGGAGACCCACTGGCACTAAATCAGGTTTTTACACGGTGAGCCACACTGTAACAAATGAGATTAGTATTCAGCGAGACAACTATAGCAACACCATTTTGTTAAGGAATTAACTGATGCATTTCATCATTAACTGTCTGGGAAACCTATTGCGAATAGCACATCGGTATGTCGTATGGGGAAACCTACTGCTACAGTTTCTACTTCACTGATTCGTGCTTCAGTACTTAGGTAGCAATTAGGATTCTCGCTGATTCATTCAATTCTTTATTAATAGACTTCAGCGTCAGCCACACGTCAGGTTCTGATCTGTCACCATGACGTCACTAGGAATGTCCAGCTTAGAGCTGTAACATCAGGGAACAGGATCAGGCTGCTCGTAACAGGAAAAACAGGAGGGTATAATCACACAAACCAGTCATCCTATATCGTTTGTAACGTTAGGGAAACCCCTTAGAAGTAGCTGCTCAATAATTAAAAATGGAAACCGTTGAAAGGAAATCGACCGTGACAGGATTCGAACCTGCAATCTTCGGATCCGAAGTCCGACGCCTTATCCATTAGGCCACACGGTC
>JAYMFT010227009.1:0-11259 GCA_038088735.1 Panulirus argus
CCTTTTACGACACGCAGGGAATACGAGGGAAGTATTCTTTCTCCCCTATCCCCAGGGATAATATATATATATATATGAACAAATAATACATAATTCACTTCCATGCTTGACCAAAACCATACGACTTTACCATGAGTTGCTTTTCAGAGCAAGCTATGTTAGATAAGTCCTGAAGTGGTCCAGAGACCCAAACCTATTACTGTAATAAATGTACAGAGACCCAGTCCCATTACTGTTATAAATGTACATTTCCAATCTATGTATTTTGTTTTATATAAAAATAATCTATCCCTGGGGATGGGGGAAAAAGAATACTTCCCACGTATTCCCTGTGTGTTGTAAAAGGTGACTAAAAGGAGAGGGAGCGGGAGGCTGGAAATCCTATCCTCCTGTTTTTTATTTTTCCAAAAGAAACAACAGAGAATGGGGCCAAGTGAGGATTTTCCCTCTGAGGTTCAGTCCTCTGTTCTTAACGCTACCTCGCTAAAGTGGGAAATGGCAAATATGTATGAAAAAAGAAAAATAATAATAACAATAATAATAATAATAATAATACTAATAATAAAAATAATAATAATAATAATAAAAATAATGTGGTAATTAATTAATCATAATTACCATCCAAAACAAATTGATACTACTTACCTTCCCCATTGGGTATTGACTCTTTGATGAACAAGGCATCTTAACATGATACTGGTCCCAAACATCAGTGTAAGAGGATGGATGTGGAGAAGGAGCAGCATTTGGAGGGATGGGAAGTCTCACCATCACAGTGTGGTCTGGAGCCGGACTTACAGGAGGAAGATTAGGGTTGTTGGTACTCAGGGTTACCAAAGACAATAGGGAAGACCCACGCCATGTCATCTGTCAAAATTAAATACCTAGTCATAAAAATAAACACTAATGGATTGAAAAATAATCTGATGCAGTGCAGATGGACACTTTGGTCGCAACACATTAGCCTGTTCTGGAAAGTAATATGTCAAGAAGCCCTTATACTAGCATGGAAAGTCAAATTTTACTTTAACACATAGGACATGGGTCGAGATATGACCAAGTAAACATAGAAGCCATATGCATCTGATCCTCCTCAAGATACTGGGAGTAGGATTAATAACAGATTAAATAATGTGAAAGACCATGAGATAAAGGGCTAAATAAAAAATCTTAAGAAATTGCTAAAGTTAAAATCATAAAAAAATGACAGTCAATAGTCTAAGTTGACTACTAAAGCATTTATCTTAAAATATATCAGCTACTGCAGCCATCCCTATGAAAAAATAGGAAAAAATAAATAATGAATATCCTAGTCTTAAAAAAAATATTTGTTTTCTCAAATAAATAAATATGTATCTGTCATAAAGGCACCTACCCTTCCAAACATAAATATTGACAGCTCAGCAAAGCTAACTGGAATAACTTAAAAAAGTTTTTTCTGAATTCTCTGGGTACATTACTGTTATGTGGTGATGCTTCTGTCTCTGCCAAAAATACAGCAGAAGATAATGTTGAAGGAATGGAAACATTTACCCTCTCTTCATCCAAGACAACCTCTTATCCCAATCCTTGATCCAACTGTTGCTGTTCCCAAGCCATTCAGGGATCTATCACATCAGGATTTGAAAAACTCTCCTACCACTAACTCCTGTTCAACATCTATCACTGCCCATAATCACTGCAAGTACATTACATCAACCATGAGGCAAAGCATCCTTTATTCAAAGGAAGTGCGCTAACATCTCCTATTCATCCAACGATAGGTCTCTCTGGTCTATAGCTAAGGGCATCATTAACAACTTCTGTAGCTCCACTTTTCCCTCACTCTTCCATTCAGACAATACTACAGCTGTCTCTTCCATAGACAAAGCAACTCTCTTTGGTTCTTGTTTCTCCTCTACCTCTACCTTGGATGACCCTAACATTCCTTTACACATTGATGCTCCTTTTACTAATCCTATGCCCCTACCTGCAATCTCTTTTTTGAAATGTCTGAAGAGCTCTTCCCCCTCCGGACACAAGCAAGGCCTAATGTCATCCATCCTTATGTAATGAAAAACATTGTGTCTGAACTTGCACCTATGCTTGCCAGTCTGTTCTGTTTCTGTTTAAAAAATAAAATTTTTCCTTCTTAGAAGCATGTATTGGTACATCCCATCCCTAAGAGGGGTGACCTTTCTAACCCCCCGTAACTACTGTCATGGTACTCTGACATGCATCATTTCCAAAATCTATGAATCCTTCTTCAACTCCAATATCCTCAGACATCTTGAATCTCAGTCTTTTCTTTGATCACTATTATGGCTTCCATAAGACAAGATCCAATGGTGATATTCTTTCCTATCTTACTAATGTCCAGTCATATCCTTGAGAGATTTTGGGGAACCCTATGAACTTGTCATTGATACATCCAGAGCTTTGGACAGGGTGTGGCATCAGCGCCTCGCCTCTAAACTCCTCACTTTTAGCTTCCCTTCCTTGCTTTGCTCCCCCATATCTACCTTCCTCTATAGATGAGCTATCTCCATGGCTGTTGATGGATCAGCCTCACTCCCTTTCTTCATCAACAGTGGTGTTCCTTAAGGTTCTGTTTTATCTCCTTCACTACTTATCCTTTTTATCAATGATTTTCTTTCTTCTACAAATAACCAAATCACTCATATGCTGACAATCCAACACAGCATCCCTCTACATCTTTCAATTCTGCTCCTTCTCTCATTCAATCTGTATTTTGTTTTGACACAACTTCCTTGTCAACCCCTACATCTTCCTTTTACTCCTACCACTTTCTCTTAGTACATCTCCCAATAATTTGCATGCCTTCACTGTAAGTACCGCCCAAATGCCTCTCTTTTCTCTTTTGCTAGCAACTTTACTTTGTCCCACCACTCACTACCCTTCCTAACCTGCTCACCTCCCACCTTTTGCATGCATCTCTTGCACATGCCATCACTGCTTTCCTAAAGACCTAACATTCCCCTCACTTCATTCACTCTCACCTTTTGCCATTCTACCCTCATTCTCTGCTGGTAATTCTTCACACATGTCTCCTTTCCAAGCTCACTTACTCTCACCACTCTATTTTGATAACCTTTACAAATCTTCACCCTCACCTCCACAAGACAGTGATCAGACATTCCACCAGCTGCCCCTCTCAGCACATCTTCATCAAAAAAGTCTCTCTTTTACATGCCTGTCAATTAATGTGTAATCCAATAATGCCCACTGACCACCCCCACTACTCACATACGTATACTTGCATATATCACTCTTTTTATACCAGGTATTCCCAATCAGAAGTTTTTTTCAGCACACAACTCCACAAGCTCTTCCTTAAAATATCATTTCTAATACTTCCACCCTCTTATGTACTTTTTGATTTTGAGCCCACATCTTTTGTCCATACAGTACCATCAGAACTACTAAACCATCAAACATACCCAACTTTGCCCTCACAGACAGTGACCTCTCTTCGCACACACCCCTCAATGCACCCAGGACCTTTGCCATCTCATCCAATCTATGGTTCACTTCAGCTCCCATACTTTCATCCACTGTCATGCTCACTCACAGATACCTAAACACCCTACTTCCTCTACTTTACTCCATTTAAACTCATACTAAAACCATCTTGTCTCTCTCTCTCTCTCTTGCTATTGTTACCTTGATAAAAAAAATAAAAAATAGACATAGATACAGGAGAAGACTTTAGCAAACTGATGTGTTTACATATTCATTATCCCCTATTTGAACTATACAGGAAGGGAGTTTTATACTTGTCAGGCCCCATCCCTGTTATGTTCAGCTCATCTTAATAATTCATCATTCTTATTCTAGGTGATTCCTTCACCATCAAAACTAGGACTAAATACTGTTATTCAGCATCACTTTATGTTTAACATGTTAACCTCTTTTCTAGAAATCCTAAAGTATAAACATTAACTGCAATCTGGCCATGTACTCACCCCTGTCTCTTCTGCTCCCTTATGACCATCCTCATCTTCAAATAAGTCAGGAGACATACGACCTTTGCATTTAACTGTCTCTGGAGTTGGAGTAATCCCCAACTGCCTCCTCCTTTCAGCTGCAACTGCGAGAATATTGCGACGGTCAGAAGCTTCCTCATTTGAATGAAGATCTTCCTTTTCCTGAGGAGTCAATTGAAAAAAAAAATATTCCAAATAATTTCTTAATTTTTCATATAAAACAATTACACAACACATGACAAAGTTTGCTTTTCACTTCAGTGGCTAAAATCATCAAATTTTAAAACTCTGAGAGAAATCAATTGTTCCACATTTACAAGTTAAAGAATTAAACATCATAGATAAACTTCAAGTCCAAGAAATCTTTGCAGCAAAAGTATAGTCAACAGTACAAAGAAACACTTAATGCACCATCATCTGCAAACAAAAATGAAAGGATAAACCAGAATATTTGCAAATGTCGTATTTCATTTAAAAAATGCAGGTTTCGAAACTACATAAAGCAGTAATTTGCATAATGCTGAACAGCTATGCATGAATTATCTAAAATCTGAGGCATTAACTCTATCATATAAGGTATACCAACCATTTAAAAACCATAGCTTAACAGAGGCCCTTTGCACCATCGACATGCGTTCGAGCCCACAGTCAGCTAGGATGGCATATATAACCTACAATTTATGCACATGACTGGTCATTCTACCACATAACAGACTCTTGAGCATGTATCATTTCTAGCCTGGTTAAATACTATGCCAAAAAGAGCAGGAAATGGAATAAATGATGTAGTAAATCAAAAAACTTAAATTTTGTTGTGTATAACATTAATTATTATACAGGTTGCCAATCAAAAATCCTGCAATTGTTTTTCCGGTTCCATCAGTTTTCCAGCAGGAATCTCGGTGTGGTCTGTACCTGCATGGTGAGCACAATTTAAAAATTCCCAGGTTTCAAAGCTTTGAAGGATGCTGTTGTTCCACTTAGTGATGAAGTTGATGATCCTGACAACCCACCTGCTACCTGTATTTAACTTTTTCTACTGTGTACAGTACTAACTGAAAATTCTTCAGAACTGTGCTGTAAGCTCAGCATGTTACTGGTAGAGTACTGTATCATTTTACTGTACCCAAACCACATTATTTAGTTGTTCAACATTATAAGTTCATTTGCTTTTCATTTAGTGTTCAATTTTCTTTCTTTAAAGTACTGTAGATAACAATATATATAGAGTCATGAGGCAATCTATCAATTTTCCAGAAAAATTGAAAACCCGGCAGTCATGAGGTCCCAAGGTTGCTGGATTTTTGATTGGCAACCTGTACTAACAACAAATCATCTACTTCACAACATATGGGTTAACTCTGGCTTGAAAATATAAGCAATCACATTACCTTTAAAGGAGATTTTCTTGGTGACTTCTTGGGGGTTAACTTCTTGTATGATTTCTTGGGTGATGATATTTTTAACAAGTTCTTGCTCCTAGAACTTTCAGTTTGAGCCTTTCTGGAGTCTAAACTTCTTTTAGTCGTTACTGAATCATCATTATGTTCACCACTAAATTGTTTATCTTTTTTTCTAGGACTTGCTTGTAACTGTTCTTTTGTTCCAAAGCTCCAAGACTCACAGACATTCTCAACTTCTTTTTCATTATTATTTTGGACTGACTTATCATTATCATTAACCTGTTCCTCTTCTATACATGTTACATTTCTTGAAGCTTCTGTTTTAATCTCATCATCTTTTCCTGTAAGCTCAATATCATCTGATGCACTTGTATCTGACGAGAAAGAACTAAGCCTCATACACTCTATACTGGATTCTATATTTTGTGAACTATCAGATTCCAAGTCAACAGCACATGAGTTACTTTCACCCTTATTTCTGTTTTCTGAAAGCCAGAAAAGAATATACAACTATCAATAATGGGTAAACTACTGAACCAAGAGTTCCCAATTTACGATGGGTTGCATTCCTGGACCCTCTTTGTAAAATGAATTGTTTGCTGTCAGAAATATAAAGAAATGATGACAGTTTGCATAAAATTAGAGTATATACCAATACCTGCCAACAATAATGTAATAAATAATGTATTCTGAAATAAACAGTAATAAATAATGTATTCTGAAATAAACATAGTTAATTAAACATTAAACAAAGGAATTATTAATAAAAAATTTGCATATTGAAGCAGTTCCACTTGGAATTAGATGTATTTACTGAAGCTCATTTATATATACAGGTATTTGTAAGATAATCATAAGTTGAGGATTTCCAGTATTCCAGTATCAATAAAGTAATACAGCATATTTGAAATACCTTCCCCAGACTCCTGAACCATAATACATAAAATATTTTTCTTTACTTGCCATCTTCTCAAACATATTCAGTCACATTTTCTTTCCACTTTTAATGTGGTCACCCCATATTATACCTACTGTCCCTCACTTCACTAAGACAGCCTGTCCGCTAAATATTCATAAATTCAAATTATAGCACTCTGCATGTACAGTGTCCTCAAAAACCATTGTAAACCCACCATATATTTTCATTTTCAATGGTGGTAAACATCTAAGGTTAACTGTGGGTAAAAGCACATGACACTCTCAGGGTGAAATCTTTGTACATCCGGTCGCTGAGACTAATGTTTCTAATGGGGTGAGCAACCCACTTCATTGTGCCCCATGCTATCTTGAGGGAATGACATTCTTTCTTTACTTTTACAGGCTACCAATTTATTTTGAGAATTTTGCTTCTGGGTGCTGTATTTCTTCCACCTGTGCTTCAAGATGGTTGACTCCTTACCTTTCTATGAAGGAGAGAGCCCAAATGCTCACCTGGAAGCATGAAAATGTGGAAGCACATGAGATTTCTAAGTGTACTGGGTGCTCAGAACACATGATCATGTGACTACTTCCTTATCAATGCCTCACCTCATTCAAGAGATCAAGACTCTATGGATCCAAAACATGGACCTAAAATACTTCAGGGACCTTGCTAATTCCATGTGCAGACATCTGCAGATGGTAATCAAGGCCAAAGGAGATATGACAAAGGAACAGAATTTAAATGTGACATAACCTGTGAAAAGATATGGGGAGGCAAACAAGGTTTTTTGTGACAATGTAGTACTTTAATGACTGACACTAAAGCATCACTTAGCTGGTGTGCCTGGCAAGTGAGTACATGGCCTGAATCACTCGAATCACTCACCACTATGATAGTGTTCTAAATAACTACTATCATCGGAGCATTTTCAATGGTACATAAAATCAAATGAGTCCCAAAGAAACTACAATGTTTTCAAATGTACTTTGTCAAGAATACCCATAATATCAAAAGGAGAATACTATGTACAGACTATCAACAGAAACATAAAACTTAATAAAGAACAGGTATAATATCAAAGTGAAAAGGTTATGCATAAGTTTGAAATCAGTAGGATTATCTCTCATCAATAATATAATTAAAAGGCAGGAGATAATATCAGTATTCAAATGGCAGGCAAATTGTTATCACTCACAAAGATATATGAAAAAAAATAACACTGGGTCTAATACATTTTTCTAGGAGTAATGCATCCAACAACAATGTATGAATGAGATATGTAAGTCTGCAACACTATAATTGCTTGTAAAGTGCATGCAGTTTAAGCAGATTTTCTATCAAAAATGAAAGGAGTTCAAAGATTAGTCTGTGAAGAATGAGAAAATTATTAGGAAGAATGGTTCTTCTGACAGTGACTGATTCCCTAATGCACATAAGAGATATATACCAGTTAAGGAAACCTAATGAGAAAATTTCTGCCACAGTGTATTCATAAGACGTTCATTAGTTTAATGAAAGGGTTTCGGTTAAGAAAGAGGCTGGTGATGGGTGGAATGACAGCATAAGAAAGAATATGTACCCTAAGGGGTATACAATGGAGGAATGTAAAGAACTGTATGTATTGATCAATCTGCTGTAATGTGAAAGCAGAAAAGATAAACCCAGAATAAAGATAAACAATAAAATTGCAGTACTTAACAGGTTACTAATTGCTTATTCAGTTACTTAATCCATGCAGTGCTTACCTTTACTAGTTGATGGCCTCAGCATATCCAGAATTGATGTCTGCCGTAACTTTTTCTTGGGAGGATGATCAGACATTACCTTCAATTTACCTACGAAAAAAGTGCACTAAGTAAGACAATGGAATTTTTTTTCTTAGTCAGGAAGGGGAGGGGTAAAAGGAAACAAAAATTTAATTATGGCTATCAGGAATACAATAGATGAATGAGGGATGCAGGAAAAAGGAAAGACCTATGGCAATGATGAATGATGGACAAATTATAGTGTGGCTAGACATAGTAAATCATTACTGATTCAAGCAAAAGGAATGCATGGCCTAGAGTGATTATCACTGATGGAGAGGGAAGAGAAGTTTGGCCATTATCTACAGTATCACAGGGCAAACTGGATTAGACCTAAATTCAAACATGACTTTCAATAAGAAATAATGAGACAATAACCCTTTCAGTGCTATGGACATAAATCTACAGTTTTGTCAATCTACAAACTTAATTTCCTACTAAAAGTGAATTCAGTGCACACTGTAGGCTTTACTGGATGGCTATAAATGGCAACCCAAATAAATGATGAGACACAAGAGCTGTCTGAAGGCCTCAGTAATCTGCAAGTAACCACAATGGACATTTGCATGCCTTGTTGAGAGACATCACGTCTATGGTGTCCACCATTGCCTAGAGTGCCAGCCAAAAAATGCCCTCACTGTCCATACTTAGGATTCGTCTAGTAAATAATGTGGTTTCCTAGAGTAAAAATGCTTTACTTAATTCGTAAGAAAATATAATCATTTTAGTTTTCTGAGCACCCAGCCACATAAACAAAAAGTATTTTGGACTCACCAAGTAAATAGGAATGGATAAAGGACTTTATTATATAAGCCCAGGGCCTTGTTTTTGGAGCTAAATGCAGCTTCAAAGCTGCACTCTAACCAAAGGCACAGCCCAAAAACTGTGGGGTTGATCAAAGTAAGGGTATGTGAAACATTTGTAGAAACCAACAGAATTTACGAAATCTCAATTAACTTCCACTAAAAGCTGAATTTATCTCACTCTCAATCTTATCATCAAAATAAAGTAAACATCACCATAACAGGGTGTAACACAAACTGGCAAAAAATGTAAACAAACTGGCAGCAAGTAGTGCCGCCACCTCTGCCTCTCCACAGGCTTTAATTCCACACAGTCCCCGGTGGTAGGCCACATTACTGTTGGTATGTATCTTCTAAAAATCTCTGCTACGATGTATACTGATTTCTACAGGTGTTTAACCTTTTCTAACATTAACCCCAAATGTTCGTTTCTACAGGTGTTTAACCTTTTTTAACATTAACCCCACATACTTCCTTACCATCAAACACCCACCATTATCACCTATTCACTATCAAAAGGTAAGCAAAGCATTCTGCAAATCATGCTGCATGTCTCAATCATTTCTACCAAGTGCCGGAGTGTACTGACGCCAGTTTCACCCCACTCGGTACAGAAATACAGACAAATGCGGGACTAAACTGATACCTTACTCATGATGAATATCGGTGAATGTCAAGTTTCATTTCTTAATAAACGGCAACGGTATATCCAGTCGGGACATTACAATGATTAGCAGCACGGAACATAAGTCATGAAATCTATACCTTGCATTCTATACTTACACCAATATTCCCTATTTACATCGAGCTCCTTTTCCGACTTGTTTTTCTTCTTTCTACTCTTGAGGAACAAATTGAGCTGTTAAAAATGTTTAACCACGGCGGAAAAAATATAACAAGTACAACCAGCAGTTGTTGGTGACCTGCCTCCCAACTTGGACCAAAACAAACAGACAGCTGGGGCGGTTGGGTACCGAATTGATGTACGCGTTGCGTCATGTTCATGTAATTATTACTCGAATGGTAGCACAAAATACTATCAACAAATAAATATCAATTACTTAATGGATCACGTAATGTATATTGGTCATCCTGACATATGACTATAAATGCTTGGACGATTGTCAATAACTTTCGAGTATGGTTGCGATACCCGTGACTCATTGGGATGAAAAAATAAGAAAGATCATTGTTATCTAATAATCATTTAATTCATGAATTATTGGCTAAAACTTCAGAGCTATTCATCCTGATTATGCATAAACATAACTAGACTTTTATATGTGATATATACACCTATAAATAGATAATTTTGGGTGTTGCGCATTGATAATGTAATCGCTTGCACCAACTTCCTGTAACGAAAAACTATTTTTTTCCGTCGAACATATTTCCAGTAGTAAATGTATCCTTTACTGACTCTGCAGATTCGTATGTTTATACTTTTCCATGCATAAACAAACGAAAATGTACTACGTTCTTATTTACTTCATGTCTGATAATCTTTACCTGTCGCGTTATCTCGCTAATGTCTCTGATAACGTTTATCGACCGGGGTGGAGTTCTCAAAGCATCATCCCAGGAAGATGAATAATTAGCAGCTGAAGTTTCTAGGAAGATACATATGAGATGACCTAGGATTATAAGTCAAGTGAATCTAAAATTGAAAAAGTGCAATACGAATGGTTGTTAAGTTTTGTATTAGTCAGCTTAACAATGTTCGTCACCACAAGCATCAGAATATATGTAGTCCTCACGGCGTGTTCGTCAACGCAACTCCCTCTTTTCATTTCCTCTTCCTAGAGGATTACCATCTTTAAAGGCCCTTTCCTCAAACACCCAAGGGGATCTAAGTAATCTCTAATCTCTGCATATTTTTTACTCTTTATCTCTACATAAATCCAAGATGGCCACGAATACGGCACGTTATCGCCCAAGCCATGTTGATTTCTTTATTAAACATTAATTGATATAAAGTTAGCTTTGCTACAAATATCCAGAGATTACTTCACCACACGAAAACGAAAAGAATTTCAGTTTTATTGTGGGCATTATCCAATCCCTAAGAAGGGTGACTGTTCTGATCCCTTTAACTATCGTCCTGTTGCTTTGACATCTACTATTTCCAAAGTTTTTGAATCCCTCCTCAACTGCCATATCTTTAAACACCTCGAAAATCACAGTCCTCTCTTTGATCACCAGGATGGCTTCCGTAAGGCGAGATCCACTGGTGACATTCTCTCCTATCTTACTAATATCAGGTCATCATCCCTGAAAGATTTTGGGGAGTCATATGTAGTTGCCCTTGATATATCTAAGGCTTTTGACAGGGTGTGGCAT
>JAYMFT010227020.1:0-25038 GCA_038088735.1 Panulirus argus
AAAAAAAAAAAAAAAAAAATATATATATATATATATATATATATATATATATATATATATATATATAAATGTATATGTATATATAGCGCTTCTTACTATGGTCGAGTTGTCAGAGTGGGCAAGATAGCATATCAGTAGCAACAGATTATAAACATCAGGTGTTAGTATTATATTAAAAGCTTTCAGTGTTAAACTCGAGGGTTTCAAAGCTTCTTTCACAACTTGTAATATGGTTCTTGTGCTGCGCAGGAATGTATCAGTGCTATATCTATAATGCTGAATTTTATATCATCGGAATTTTGAAGGTATATGAAAGGGCACCAGAGTTATATCAAACGAATTCTGTGCCTTACTAGAGTAGCGAGTTTTCTATAAGAGGCTTAAGGGGCGTCAGTGTTTCAAATTCTTCGGAGCTTTGCAATAGTTCCTCATACTGCTTCGTTTGTTGGTTCGGGATGGTGGGACTGTGAAAGTTATATGTGAGAGGGACTTGGGTTATGTTAAGGAGCATACGGGTAAATGATTTGGTGTTGTAGGTTGTTGTCTGCATGTAAAATCAAGGCTATGTTGAAGGTTCAGTGCTGTGGCCAGAACCTGAGGGAGGAGTGTTAGTATTGTGATGGAGGCCTTGATGTTGTGGCCAGAGCATAACAAAGGAGTGTTGGTGCTGTGTTGGAGGCCTTGATGCCATGGACAGGGTTTGGGGAAGGGATATTGATGGTGTATTGGAGGCTTTGATGCTATAGGCAGGGTCTGATGGAAGAGTGTTGGTGGGGCTGGAGGCCTTAATGCTATAAAATGAGAATGAGAGAGAAGTATTGGTGGTGTGTTGGAGCAACATGGTGTGGGCGGGTCCTCTTGATCCACAACTGCCACATTGATTTTATTCCTTCCTCTGCCCTCTCCTAGTTGGTGCTTCTCTCTCTCTCTCTCTCTCTCTCTCTCTCTCTCTCTCTCTCTCTCTCTCTCCTTCGGTGTTACCGGACTCTTCCTGCAAGTGGTTACACCCAGAGGGAGAAGTCACCTTCGGCAAGTCTGTACCATCGTTACAGGAAAGGAGTACAGACTTGTCAAGGACCTTCTTTCTCCTAAGGAGACCATCACTTCCTTGCTCCTAAGTGAAGCGCAACCTCGAAGCTGCAGAAGCCCCGTCAGAATGGGTCCTGGGGTTATACTAATGATAATATCTATCCATCCGTCTCTGTCTCTTCCTTATCTATTTGCTTTTTCTTTTCATTCTCCCTCTATCCTGCCTTCTTACACATTCCTGACTTCGCTTCTTCTTTTTCTTCTTCTTCTTGCTCCTCCGCCTCCTATTCCACGTTTCCCTTTCGCTTGTTAGCAAGGGCGTTACTTCCCTTGATAAGAATATTCTATTACAATATGTATCATTCTGGTTATCCTGGTCAGCTTCTTCCTCTCGCTGTTGAATGAAGCAGAAAGCTTGCTACGTGTTGCTGTAGTTTTCTGTTCTCTTGCTCTTCGTACTACAAGGTACTGGCAACAGTTCTTCAGGTGTTCATTAGAAAAGAGTACTGTTTGCTTTTGTATCTTTGATGTTCTCCATTATAACTGCTGTTCAGTAAAGTTCTCCAGTTGTTTACTCTCTACACTGTTCTCTGTTTTTTTCTGTGGAAGCCGATACGTCACAGGCAAAAGTGCTTCCTCAGCTGACGCCATATCAGTAAAAAGTAAAATGATGTATTTTATAGAAAATAAAGACATAAATTGTATGATCCTCAGTTGGAAAAAAAATATATACATGAAACTGGGAAGGTTGTGGAATAAAATAAAGACTAAAGGTAAAATAATAATTCCACAGCTTCGATGTCCGAGGAAAGAATGAGCGATCACAACGGTCAATCACCGCGTGGCTGTGTTCTCACCGAAACTATGAGAGGGAGCAATCAGTCACGTGAAACAGGCCTAGGTCTTGGGAGCTCGGATACGCAAGCAACTCACCAGAGTAATGCCGGAAATATTTCGGTTAACCTTAGTTTTCAAAGTTACTAATTCTGTCGCGACTTCTATTCTCTTATTTACTGTTGAAGACCAGTGACGCCCTGTGTTCTCCTGCTCCTCAGTACAGTAGGTTATTGTCGAACCCTGTTCCCTCACTGTTCACTGCTGTAGAACACTGTTATCTCTGTTTCGACCAAACTTGAGCCAAGTAGTGCTCTAAATTGCCCCGGGAACTTGCAGTCTCACTATGGAAGCTGATCTGCTTGGAGTTCGGGGGTTTAGTTTATCGAGACACCGCTAAATTACTTAGTCCGAAAGACCAAACTTAGGAACGCTGTAAATCAAGGAGGCTACAGCGGCGGCTCGCTATATGTGCCTCCTTGGCAGATGTTACCCCTTCACCACCTCCTCCCCCAACTCCAATACCCCCACTTCCACTACCTCCACAACACTTTACGTGACTGCGCAAGGCCCCTACCACTATAGTTCTCCCAAGACACTGTCCTTCCCAATATCACCCCTCACTTTCTCTCTCTCTCTCTCTCTCTCTCTCTCTCTTTCCGTTGCCTGCTGAGACGGCATAACAGTAGTGGTACTAAATCGACGTTTCAGTGCAGGGTTACTCCAGCAATGGCAGTTCTTGAATATATGACTTGTAACTGAAAAGAATTATAACACTCAGAGATTTATTTCTTCAGAAAGAGATAAATTCTCCAGCAGAAGATTTCTTCTCCATCAAAGGATGAGTTCTTTTCTAAGACATTATTTCTTTGCTAGATAATCAGTTCATCAACAGAGGATTATTTCATAATGAGAGAAATAATTTTTACATCAAAAGTTTGGCTCTGTAGTGCTAATTGCATCTTGATAATTACCTTGAATCTCTGATGTGTTTTCAAAATGGGAAATATTCCCTTTAAGGTAAATAATAGACTTTTCACACGTACCAGACCTTCAGAGGTGGCAGGGATCATCAATATGTATTCATACCTCCAGAAAAAAGTATATTTTCATGAATAAGTTTATATATTCATTATGAAAAAATCATTTTTAGTGAATACTGAGTAAGTTCTGTGGACTGTATTTAGTGAGTTCACAATCCATCGAGTCATTTCTTAATCACTGTTTCCATTTACAATTGCAGAGATGCTAGCGAGGTGGGTGGTGTGGGCGTGCCTTGTGGGCGTGACGCGGGCGTTCTGCCCACCCGGGTGTAACTGTGATGACAGTGTGCCCAGCGCTCGTTGTGTGGGCGTGGGCATCAATGTGGTGCCCATACTCTTCAACCCCGGCCTTCGTCGCCTTAACCTGGCTCACAACATTATCAACTCCATCGCTCAGTCTCTGGTTTTCTTCGCCCGGCTGGAAGAGCTCGACTTGTCCCACAACGTCCTGACTTCCCTGGGTACAGGTAATCTCATGGAGCAGGTGCGACTACGGGAACTTCGTCTCGCCCACAACAACTTCACCAACTTGTCTCCAGGCGCCTTCTTAGGCCTCGAGTCCCTCAACCTACTGGACCTGAATCATAATGGGATGACCGACCTGCCTCCTGGTGTGTTGGCTGACATGCCCCACCTGACGGTGCTCCTGCTGGCGCACAACAAGTTGCATCTCTTAGCGGAGAACACCTTCCGTGGCCTTCACAATCTTCACGTTCTCGACCTGTGTGACAACTACTTCCGTCATGTTCCGTCAGCGGCGCTGGAAGACCTGCAGGCTCTGAAAGCTCTTCATCTGTGTCGTAACCGCCTTACCCGCCTAGACTCCGACACCTTCACTACAGAAGCGCTGACGACCCTTTCGCTAGAAACAAACAACATTGATTTCATCGCAGACGCAGCCTTTCATCGCCTTCAAAAAATGCAAAAACTTAATCTCAATGATAATCTGCTGCGAGAGGTACCAGTGACCACACTTTCTTCTCTGCACATGCTCGATTCTCTCATCCTCAGTAAGAACAACTTCACAACCATCGATGCAGGGTCATTTCGAAGCCTAAGTCGCCTGACTACCCTCGAAATTTCTCGGTGTCCGCGCTTAGCCTCTCTTCATCCGGATGCCCTCAGCTTCTGCGTCAACCTCCAGCAGCTGACCATTTCTCATAACCCTTTGATACGGCACCTACCGGAGGGATTGTTGACCTCCCTTCCTCGTCTCCACACCCTCGACCTCCGTGCCAATAGCCTTCAGAGTGTACCCGAATCCAGTATGCCTTGGGGATCGCTGGTGCGCCTCGATCTGCGCGACAACAGGCTGGTGTGCAACTGTTCCATACGGTGGCTGGCGGCGTTGCTCAGTTCCTCCAATACCTCCCTGGCTGCGCCAGACATCCAGTGCGCCTCGCCAGACAAACTCAAGGGCCTCTACCTCTCCAGGTAAGTCACTCGTCTCTTACACCACCGCTGCTTTAAAAAGTCTCCATCACAATGATAGGAATTTATAGACTCAACTACTTGCCGTAACCCCTTCTGCACGGAAGTACGACAGTCCGAACCTTGAGCATGATTGCTTTGTCTTTGGCATGACCGTCAAGGCCAATATTTCAAAGTCTAGCTCAAGGATAGCACTATCGTACTCAGAGGAGATTAAATTCTATATCTTCTTTCTGAGAACTGTCAACACTAATACCTCTTCCAAACCCTCCAAAAGACAACATTGGCTCCAGTCTACCGTATATTGAGTGCTGCATCTCTGTCTACAAAATCTTCATCTCTTACCACAGTTGCCGTACTATTTCTACCGTAAGAACTGCAGTGTTCTAGGCATTACTGTCAGTCCTCTGCTGTTTCGCAAGGTTTCACACTGGGTGTTCTCACAAGTCGATACCTCATTCGTTCCCATCAATCCAATTCCTAGTCGATCTCAGTCTGTTGCAGCAGGGTATTCTGGATCCATTATCTCCTTCGCTCCGTGGCTAATATCGGCGTGCAAGTACCTCCATCCCTCACTCTCTGTCTTTATATAATACTTTTTCATCTCTTTTATATAGACGAACCTCTCCAACCTCGTCTCCACCACTTTCCCACCCTCCACCAGTCTCTCCCTTCCTCCATCACCTTCAGCAACATATTTCTCTCCATCAATTTTCTTCTCTCTAAATCAATCCTACTCTCTCCTTAGCCATTTGCTTCCCTCCTCCATCACTCCTTCTTTCTCCTCCTTACTTTTATTGGTCTGTCTCCCTCCCACCTCCAACAAAGGCCAACGCTTCCTTCTTCTTCACACGATCGGAGATGTTAGGCCTGTTAGCTCATGGGTGGACGACCGATTATGACACCCAGATCCTATAAGCATATGCGGTGAACGCCTAGCACTAGCCCAGCGTAAAGGCAAAACTAATTACCCTGTATTTTCCTTCCACTAACACATCACAATCCCACCGCTACTAATTCACAACCGCACCATTCCTTCATCAAGCCTCCAAAACCCACCATTCCTCCAACACCCCATCCCACCATTTTCTCTTAATACTTCCCAACACCAACAATTCCTTCAACATTCCCCATCTCCTTCATTCCTCAAACATTTGCCCCATGCCACTGTTCCTCCAACATGTCCCTACCCCACCAATTCTCCAACACAAATGGCACCCCCCACACCCCACCCTCGGCACGATACACCACTAAAATCCTCCAAATTATTGTTTCTCCAACTTTTATGCAGCTGAGTTTTCTCGATGCATTTTCTTCCCAGAGTTTTTTTTTTCCTCTACTGAAATTTGTTTCTGTTTATGAGAGATTTATTCCTTCCGCTACGTCAGCCTGAAATGAATTTTTCCGCAAAGTTTTCTGAAATTTATAAATCTATTTCCTGTGTTTGAGTTTATGTCCCTCTCGCTTCTATCGACATATTTTACTAGTTAGTTTATATATATATATATATATATATATATATATATGTGTGTGTGTGTGTGTGTGTGTGTGTGTGTGTGTGTGTTGAAATGATAGCAACAATTTTGTGTGGTTCTCCATTTTCCTCTTCCCCTGGGGTTAGGTCTCTCTTCGTTCAACCTTCTCTCGATTATTTCATTATTTCCGCCAATATTTTTCCTTTCTTCACCCTTCAATCGTTTACTGCTCTCCCCGAGCAGTTTCTGCTGCCTCTCTCTCTCTCTCTCTCTCTCTCTCTCTCTCTCTCTCTCTCTCTGCTGCTGTAAGGGCATGAATCTAACCTCCTCAGCCTCCTACATCTCAGACTTAACTTTTAAGGTTATATTTTGTATGTATCAGATATTAGATACGGTTATCTTTACAGTGTCTCTTTCTAAGATCCATCTTTCTGTATGAAGCAGATGTCATCTCTCTCTCTCTCTCTCTCTCTCTCTCTCTCTCTCTCTCTCTCTCTCTCTCTCTCTCCATTAACCCTTCCTCAGCTCCTATCTTTATCGCCATTCGACTAAGTTCCATTAAGCCATTTCCGGCCTTTGCCTCTATCTTCTCGCTCGCCCTCACTCTATCTCTCTCATTCTATTTTCACTCCTGATTGATCTTCGCTCCTCCGTTGCTTTTTTCCCTACGACATATTTCTCCACCACTAGGTCCTTCTCCCTCCACTTTGATTCCATCCCCTTTATACTTCTCAATCAGTTTTTCATTCTCCATCTCTCCCTCCCATTCTCCACCATTCTTCTCCATCCTCCACCACTGCGAGTTCTTCCTCCGCCACCACTTCACCACTATTTTAAACCACAACTTAACTTGTTCCACCACTCCCTCATACCTTAGTACTTCCTCCAACAATTCGACGCCTCCTTCACGCCATCAAACAATCCTCAAACTCGCTCTAGGACTTTCCTCCACCCTCCAGCTCTCCTTCATTTCCTCCAACACTCCATATTCTCTCCAATTCACTGCCACTTCCAACAACCCAACACGCCTCTCCTGCCCACCATCATTCTCCAACACGGTCCACTTCTACTTCACACCCTCCATTACTTTCTCCACCACTTCCTCTACCACTTTTATCCACCATCCACCGCTCCCATTCCATTCCCCTCCACCCTCAACTATTCCGCTCATTCTCTCCATCAGCCCTTAGCCGCTTCTTACTCCATCATTTTTCCCTCCACCACTTCTCTTCACCCCCCACTGCCACTCCTTGCTGCCCTCCATCACTCTTTATTTCCCACCAACACTACCTTGTGTACCTTCCACAACTCCACCACTCCCTCGAACCCCCATCACCTCTTCCCTCTCTTCCTCTCCACCATTCCCTCCCAACTTCCATTTCTGCTCCAACCCTCCTCCTCCACCTCTCCACCACAGCCTCCCTCTCTCCAGCACCTCGCTACCCGCGTCACGATCGCCAGTAATGAAAGATATCTTCAATATCCTGGTTCTGTGACGGACCAGCCTTGCCCCTTGGTTACTGTGTAGTGCTGCCGGGTCTGGTGTTGTTCCGATGTGTCCTGTGTTGTGCTGGTATGTCCCTCTGTTGTACTGCCGGGTCCTGTGTCGTGCTGATGGGTTCTGTGTTGTGCTGATGGGTCCTGTGTTGTGCTGATGGGTCCTGTGTTGTGCTGATGGGTCCTGTGTTGTGCTGATGGGTCCTGTGTTGTGCTGCCGGGTCCTGTGTTGTGCTGGTGACTCCTGAGTTGTGCTGCCGGGTCCTATGTTGTGCTTTTGGGTCCTATGTTGTGTTGCTAGGTCCTGCCGACAGCAGGTTAATGGCACATGTTTCTCTGTTTGCTTGCTTGTTATTTCTGTGTTTCTCGTTGGTTGTGTGCATGGTTTCTCTCCCTGCCTTCCTCTCTCTCTCTGAAGAGTGAATTAAGAATCAATAAAACTACGATCATCAGATCCGGTGAAGTGATTCCTCTGGTCATATACAGGTCAATGTGAATCTCTTGCGTGCACTGGGACAAGCACCTTCCTGCCCCCACTGCACGCACAGCATACACTCGCTATAGATATCAGAACTTCGTTTACATCCAGTGGAAAATGAGCCTTAATAGACGAGTAAGTTAATTATTTCTTGGTCTCTGGAAAAAAAAAAGAAAAAAAAACAGAACTGAAAGGAGAAAATCCCAAAGTCCAATGTGGTGGGCTCAGGAACCTTGGTCGGTCGAGTGTCGTCTTTTGGTTATGATATCAAAGTAATGATTTTCTTTTAAATATTTCCCTCTCAATATTTTGTAATTTGATATATATACGTCTGTTTTTGGTTTCGTATATAAGTTATGTGTTTCATTATTTGTTTCCAGATTATCTTTTGCGCATTCATCCTTTGCTTCATCCCTCTTGAAATTATCGTATTTTCTTTAAGTTTCATCTGAACGTTCGTGTCAGTGTGGAACATTGACCTTGTCTTGTTCCGTAACGTTTGCAACTATTGAAAGTTTCTGGTTTTTTGTGTTTACGTTATCAAGTGTCGATATCACGTGTTTTGTAGCCTTTCACAACAGAAGAAAAAACAATTCTAGCAGTTCATTTGGTGGTGATGTCTTTGGCACGTTAGGACACAGGGAATAAAGGCATTTGTTCCAATTCTTGTTATCGTATTGACATATTAGCAAGAATACGGGGAAATGTGTGGGCATGCGGGAGTATGCGGGAAAATGAAGGAGTATGAGGGAAGATGAGGGGGGGGAGCAGGTGCCTCCCTTTCCCATAACTTATTCAGCGTTCCATTACTACGCCTTATCATTGACACCACCAGCCAGCAAACTGACACCTTCTTTTCCCGCACTGTTCCGCATTTTTCCGCATTCCTCCGCATTACCCTGCCTTTCCAGATCACCTCGCATTTCCCGCATTACCCCCGTATTCTACCGCACTGTCCCTGCAGTCCTGATGTATTACCAGCCATTCCCAAGCGTGAGACCACTTCTCATCATGCTCCTCCCTCAGTCTTAGGTCGAGAAAACCCATCCGTTAACTGGGGAAGCTCTTCGGGACGATAGCCATGTGAGAAGCAGGGATAGAGGACTGCCATTATTTCAAGAGTAAAGTTTCATTGTTATTATGAGGCTGTGAGGCATCCTGAGCTGATGAGTGGGTGGGCTTTATGGGTGATTGTGAGGCGTCCAGGGCCGGTGGATGGGTGGGCTTTATAAGTTGCTCTGAGGCGTTATGAGCTAGTGGGTGGGTGGGCTTTATGAGTGATTGTGAAGTGCTTCGGGAAATTAAGCGGTTAGGCATTATAAGTAACTGTGAGGCGTCCTGGGCCTGTGGATGGGTGGGCTTTATAAGTGTTTGTGAGGCGATGTGCGCTGGTAAGTGGGCGAGCCTCGTGAGCGCTTGTGGGGTACAGTGAGGGGATATTCTTGGCTATATTGCACAACGCAACATTCCACCATACCGGCATGGTATCAGACCTCGGGGATTTTTCCACCGCTGGCTACACTGACCCCAACATCAAAGCTACAGTACACCTTCGCCCAATTCTCGAGTCAAGAATAAGTAATATTATTTACACCGGCGAGGTGGGAATGCACGCGTTCATGGAGACACTGCTACATGGGATGAATAATTAAAATATTTTCTGGTAAAGGTGGCGTTACTTTCATGTTGTATATTTACAAAAATGTATTGCTAGATATAAAGAAAATGTATAACGGTTAACGGTGTCTCTAATGTGAGTTAAGTGTGGTGGTCTGTTCTCCAGGCTGGGCCTGGGTAAAACTGTTAATGGGATTTTGTTCTTATTGTCCCAAGGTTTACTTATTCGTAATAATTCAAAAAGTAAATTATAATACTGAATACATTATCATATCTAGAGGATTACATTGGGTTCATAACAGACTTAAATCAGCGGGAAGTCCGTAAGCAGAAACAAATTCGCACACAGTACATTATCTCATTCAGCAGACGAGACGGACATCTGTAGAAGGAGCAGAAGTCAATCTCACAATGTACCCTGCTTCAGATAACGCTGCCAGCTGCCTAAGATCTTTCCTCTTTCCTTTACTCTCAAGGAATGAAAATAAAACACGGTAAATAGTTTTGCAACCCAGGCAAATGCCGTTTACTTCATATGCAACTGAATAGGAGAGAGGAAAGATCAAGTTGACTTTAGACGTCTGTAAGTGACTTCTAAACCGGTTTGTCAAGATCCCTGAATAACGTGGCGGAAACTTATATTGTTATTGAGGAAAACGAAATTCAATCATCGTCATGAAGTACAATACTTCAAAAGTTCAAGACCAGAAATTTGCGTTGCAGTTACAGAACTCGGAAACCTGAATTAAAGAAAACTTGGAAACTCGCTCCAGTTTTATATGAATATATGTTAATTTCTTTTCTCTGCAAGATAACCAACTCAACTCCTACTTCTGAGATGGAAAACGGCAGGAAGCGCTATGGTTGCCAGGGAGGAAGTTTACAAGAACCAGATGAATTCTTCCCAAGCAATACAAACGAAATATCATACATCATCCTTGCATACAAACGAAATATCATACATCATCCTTGCTTCATATCACTTCAGAAAGACCAGTGACATCAAACTCAAGCATTGTGCTTCAGGTTCTGACTTACAGAGGTTCCTCGTGATAATTCAATAGAAGAAGAAAAAAAAAAAGATCAAAGGGTCTTCATCGTTCTTTTGAGAAAGTTTTAATCGTATGACAAAGTTCAAGAAATGCTGATGATATAGATCTTTATATTACGGTAGGTGGCAAAGCGGTTATAAGAAAATAGCGACCAGTCGCAAAAAAAAAAATATATATATATATATATATATATATATATATATATATATATATATATTTCACGACCACTTTTTGGATGGACTGCTACGCACGAAATCAACGAGAGGTATCCGGTAGGTACTATGACCAAGGACAACTCGCAGCCGTACACTACTCCGAGACTTCCCAGATAAATGTCTTACCTCCTACGTTCTTGAAAGCTGCCACACCGTTAGATCCTTACAAAAGAAACACACTTAAACACATTCCTAGAAATCGATTTACGTTAAAATCTAACTGAAGTGTTTTCTTGGTGTTGTGTTGCAGGCTGAGCCCTAGTGAGCTGCTGTGTCTGGACCAAGTGCAGGTCGTGGTGGGCATCGTGGTGGTCACAGTCTCCACTGTACTCCTGGTGGCTCTCTCCGTCCTACTATGCAGGTCTGTATCCAGAGCCAGGGAGCTGCACCAACCCCTTCGATTACTGTTACTATTTGTGTGTTTCGGGGAGAGACTTGTAGACTCGTGTTGCCCAGCCTCTTAACCTTAAATTGCTACCCTTTCTTATGGAAGTAGCTGTGTGTTTATAACTTCTGAGTTATAATCTTATCCTCTGTTCTCCTCTCCCACCGTTACCTTCCCTCTCCCTTTTCTATGACTATTCCCTTCTTGGCATCTTTCCCTTTCTTTCTGGAATGGGTAATCTCCCTTCAACTTATAGTAAGGGGAATATTTTCCACAGAAGCCACTAACCTGACAAGGAAATTGAAGCAGTTCCCTCGCTTACCTGAAGCACAACATTCCCTCGTCAAAATACTAATCATATTCTGTAAACTAGAATTAGACTTAGAAATTAAAAAAGGAGAAAATGTTTACAAGTTTCTTTCATAAAAGCAACTTCCAGCATTCATTTAAACGAATTTCAAACTTGGCAAGATTTTAGTTTAAGCGAGTTATAATTGAATTTCAACTTTTGCTTGACGTCCGGTTTGCATGTCTTGGGTATTACTGAGTGTTAACCCTGCCTGTTCCTCTCTCTCTCCCCCTCCCCTGCCTCCTGCCGTAGGTACCGCCGGAGACACCAGAGGGACAAGCTTGGGCGTGGCTGGCCCCCAGGTCCCCTCGCGCCTTGGCCTCCCGACGATCACTCGGCTCCGACCAGACACATCATGGCCGACGAATACGTCTACCACACCTACTCCTCCGTCAGAAAGATCCCCGTGACTAAAGTCTGAGTGAGCATCACGACGTCTGCTTCTCTGTGACTGAAATCTGAGTGTTTCACCGCTACGTCTGCGTCAGAAAGAAACCTTTGTCTGAATCCTGGGTGTAAACGACGACGTCTGCATCAAGAAGGTCCCTGACATTTAGGTCTGAATGTACACCATGGCGCCTCCGTCAGGAAGATCTAAGTCAGTAAGACTGAACGTCCTCGTCACTACAGATACGTTAGGAAAACATCCGTCATTACAATCTGTAGTATACGTCTCCAGGTCACCTCTCTGCCACCAGGTCCCATGTGACCCAAGTCTGGCAAGTACCCAGGAAACATAACGTGTCTATGAGATTCATCAGTTGTACGCTCGAAACTTTCCATAATTAAATCAGATTTGTCAGAAAAATGAAATACAACTCGTATGAAATTTTCTCAAAGAAAATTAATCAAAGACGTATATCTGCTTACTGTGTGTTTTTAGCGCATCAGTGTCGTGTCATCGTCGCCAGTTTCTGTCCTTTGGGCCGTCTGTTACTAGAGTAAAACAACAAATGCTTCCAAACGCATCATAAACCGACAGAGAGACTGTGACTGCATAGCAAGAATCAAAAAACATGAGCGGAAGACACCGGAAAAGGAATGTCGATTAGATCATCAGTTTCTAGTTTCTAAATATATTATATATAAGAATTTTTATCTAGTTTAAATATATATGTTTGTGTCGGCTATTAACTGACTTACAAGAGAATTTTAGTAAAAGGACACACCTACATTCTTCTAGCATGGACGTGTAAAAGACGACCTTTACAGTATTTAATGTACGAGTGAAAATTTCACACACGAGGAAAACTATGGCCTAAGAACGTGTCCATGGATGTTGTTATATTAGTGTTGTTTTGCGGAACTAAAACAATGGTAGTGCCATGACCTCAACAGTAGTGCTTCAAGGTCGAGGTGTTCTCTCCCAGTGCTGAATCACGGGAGGGGACCCTAAAACGTTAAAAGTCAATTAAGACATCCTAGTTACAGGAAGACACTAAGTGTGAGTAAATAATGTACTTTGAATGTAATTAACGAACTAAAATGGGGACGTGTGTGATCATGGAGGATTACAGCGTCATTTGTTGGTCACAAGGTTATTAGTCTCCGTTACACGGGTGAGACTGGAGCCAGCTAAGATATGGAACCACCTGGGATGTGAGCCACCTTGAGTGTGGCACCACCTGGGGTGTGGCTCTATCTGGAATAAGGCGCCACTGAGGTGTTAAACCATGTAACAGGCTGTCGGAAAGGTTTTGACTGTGAGGAGACATTACTTCAGAAGTCTTTTTTATCTTTATATCATCCTTCATCTGTATATTATCCTTATATAATATCTGTATATCCATACTGCCTCTTGTAGAGGTAGCATGTTAACTCTGAATTTGATTTGCTATGTTACAACAACATAAATCAACCGAAGGATTTCATGGTAATACCTAACGGTTTCCTCTCTTCTTCCCAGTAGGTCAGATGATATATAACTACGAATATTTCTATGTTTCTCAGGAAATGATTCCAATCATTTTTCAAACGCAATTCATTTTTATTCAAAGACTGTCATCATTCCTTTCTAAACGTGATAAGTATTGTTTTTTATAATGGCAGACAATCTTTACGGACTTACAAAGAAAGCAATTTCATTTGATTATCTTAAAAAGCACAACTTAATCATTATATCATGCGACTAAACCTTATTGAAAATCATTGCAATGTTCATGTTAACCATATACATTACATAACACAATAGACAATTCACGAACGACTTCACGATTCTAATGAACCCATGGGATCCATATGGTATAAAGTCAATAGTAACGGCAAGGTATGAAACCCACGGCAACCGCATGACATGCAGCCAATGATAAACAAACAGGATGAAGTCCATGGTAGGAGTTTCACGGCCGGAAAGAAAGATAGAGAGACTAGCTGGAAACAAGTTCCAGGCTCTGGAAGACGGACTGGAGGATGACACTAAGACAGGAGCTTCTAATTTCTTCCCTGGAAGAGGTATTCGTAAAATGTGACCATCATCCCGGGAAGGCCTTGGAGTCTCGCATTATACGTACAGAAGGTCTGTTGACTCCTGAAGTACTTCGACGTTCTTGTGTGTGCCTCTTGAAGACGTGTGTCGGGCGTCGTATATGTGTCATGTGATGGTGTGCTGGACGTCGTATACGAGTCATAAGACGTTTGCTGGATGTCATTTGCGTGTCATCACGATGTCAGTCGAGTGTCGTGCGCGTTTCATAAAACGTCTGTCGGATGTCGCGTGCGTGTGTGTGTGTGTGCCACAAGACGCATGTCAGGTGTCACGTGCGTGCCATAAGACGAGTGCCGGTTGACATGTCATCTAGGCGGCTTTCTATTCTCCCTTAAAAACTTTCCATCGCGTTGCTCAATATCCATCATATATACAGAACTGTTGTCGCATTCCACTGTATTTCACTACTGATGTCCTCTTACGTAATGCTACTGTCACTGCGGGAACCAGGTAACGCTTCTGTCATTGTGGACGCCCAGGTAACGCTATCTTTATCATGGGAACCCAGGTAACAATCCCGTCACTGAAGAAGCCCACGTAACGTCCCGTCACTATGGGAACTCATGTATCGCTATGGTTACTGTGGGATCCCATTTGAAGCTCTCATCACCCTGGGAGTTCATGTAACACCCTCGTTACTATGGGAACTTATGTAGCATTACCATTACTATGGGAGCCCATGTACCATTCCCATTACTACGGGGATCCATGTAACGTCTATATTATTATGGGAGCTTATGTAACGTTTCCACTGCTATGGATGCCCATGTAACACTTCCATTACTATGGGTGCCCATACAACGTTTCCGTTTCTATGGGAGCCAATGTAACATTTCCAATCCTATAGGGGCCCATGCAAGGAATCCATTACTATGGGTACCCCCAAGTAACGTTTCCTCTACTATGGGACCCCATGTAACGTCTCCGTTACTTTGGGAGCCCATGTCCTAGCTTATGGCAACAGTTATTCATATTCTCTGATGTTCTCTGAGATTCTCTTATGCCTCTGTGACCTCTTTAAGTCATGTACAGTTGTTGATCTGCTCTTTACATTTCGCTCTGCTCTATGTTTAAGGCTCTGGCAGTGTGGTGCTCCCTGAGGCCAATTGCCGGTCATCCTAGACTGTGGACTGGCCCTCGGGACTCGTATCAAACCAGTCATAAACTCCCCAACCCCCCCACCACCACCCACACCCTAGTTCATCACATGATCACTGACCCTCAACAGTAGGCCTACCGCCTGCAGGGTTTACAAATCAACTTCATTAACTATTCTCCTTCTTGCCTTTTGTCATGTGAGACAGTCAGTAACTTGTTAAGCTAACAGTTTGAGATTCATCCAGTCATGCTGTTAATTCCCAAAGGCAATGCAATTTAGAGGCGTCACTGTTAACACTATCCCTCCCCACATGCCAATTCATCACTACAGCACCACAGTCAATTTTTATGACGTTAATATTTCTAGTGAATTTAAATATGCCTAACTTATCACTACAAATACAGTTCCAATACCACGCAAGATTTTATTACCGTTTCAATAGATACATATATAATTCACTATAGTATTGTATTACGCGATTCATACACACCAACTCTCATACAATGCGAATGGTACATAAATGTACAACACAACAACATTTAGAAACGGATGTATAGTACATGTTACACTGTCGTCAGTCTTGTGGAGTATAACAGAATGATCCACTATCATCATACCTCTCTATGTCGTCCCTTAAAATTATTGCATTACGTAAACTGGATTTATCATGATAACACAACCCGGTGTTAACGTCACTGCTTATTACCTCTCCCTCGGTGGCTGAGTCAATCGTGAGAAATGCCTGTTATTAGAGGTCACTCATGATTCATTGGTTCTGCCATTGCTTGACTACGTTATCATTCCTAAAACAGATTTCTTCATCTCTTCTGATTCTAGTTAGATTCATTGCATTGCTATGAGTGGCAGACTCTATCCCCATCAAGTATGTTGTGAATCAATTTATGTTTTGAGGATAATCTTTAAGTGTTAGTTCCAAAGGGTAATACTATTAGAGATATATCTAAGAAACAGTCGCATCAGTTCGTACTGATAAAGTTCTCTTTATGGGTTATCGAGTTGTTAGTTCGTACCAATGATCTATTTTCCCAGATATTTAGTTCCCGAATGATCTTCAAACTCTCCCGACTTATGTTTTACATTTCAACCCAGCTGTGTTGAGGGGACATGATCCTGACCCTCCAACCTTGACCTTAGCCTTGACCGTAAACAAGGAACAACGTGGCCACTGGACCTCTCACACGAGACCTGTCCTAAATTTTCGGAGATGTGCATTCGAAGTTCGGCCCCAAAAGTGCAGCACACAAATGAAGTAACGACGGAATAAGCAGACGGAACACGACACATTAAAAAATGTATTTCTGGAAATGTTTCGTCAAGCAACAATCCATCTATCAGTACCACGACCTAGGTCTTCCTGGCGACGACATGTCGTCTAATGGTTTTCTCCTCCCTGGAGGTAGATATCGGCACCAAACTAACCCCTTCCTTCGTTCCCTGGCCTCTCATACTGGATCCTTATGGCAGTCCTCACACGTCCTCACTTGGCCACCTGCCTCAACCTATCGCAAATGAATCCCCTTTTACTTAAACACTCGCCCACGACCGCAAGCTATCACACCTAGTCTCTTGTTAGAAACATCAGTCACTGAGATAGGGTCGTCATAAGACAAAAGTGCGTGTTAGGCAGAATCTGGCAAAACTAACAATAAAGTCTTCATTCGACATCGTAAGGAGAAAAAAATGGTGGTTGTTGGACGCATACTCTTCCTTTGCTACGGAACAGCTCTGTCACTTCGACCTAAAATTTATCGGCAGGATCCAAAGTTTATCAGTACAACGCAGAATATATCAATATGATCCAAAGTTTATCAGTACGACCCCAAAGTTTATCAGTACGACCCCAAAGTTTATCAGTACGACCCAGAGACTTTCATCGTAAATACTGGTGGGAACCCATGGCGTCAGCAAGGTACCACAACCACCCCTCCCCCTCGTCCTCACAACGGCGGCTTTCGTCCATTTTTACCGCCCATATTTTCCTCTCGATGCCTTCGTTTCAAGCTGTAGTAACTCTCCGCCATACCATAAGTGTCAGGCACAGAGTCGAAAGTTTTTCAAAAGAAAAGGCGTAGCGACTGACTAGGCGAGCGAAACTGAATTTATTTTCGCCCCCGCAACCCCGAACCTTTTCTCGGCGTCCGTACTATCGACCAGTGGAATAATGAAGACTAATATTCATCTAATACCTATATAATATATTCATGAATATCTTCGGTGTCGGGTCTTCCTCGTGAGGATATTCAGTGACCGCTAAAGTTCGACTTGCTTCTCTTTACGGCTATTGGGTCTTGGGGTACCATGATCACAGCTGCCAGTAACGAGAGTCGGGAACCATTTTGGCGAAAATCTCTCGAGACTTTGCACCGTCCGGAACGCTGCACGATCCTGGTGGCAAAGTAATATAATAAACACTCTACCATACGAGTCCTTCATTAGTCTTTTAAATAAACACAGAACCCTAATGGTCAAGTCACAGTAATACTAAATGTTTCAGTACTTATTGAAGTTCAGTACAATAACCACATGGACTTTGATAATGAGAGCAAGAATTATAACAATAGCAGTAATAGAGGTTATAAAGATAATAGATAACAATGGCATTAAATTCAAGTAAGAATCTTTCTTTTAAAATCAAACAGGAGGGATTTACGCTTCGGTCTCCGAAATGTTATCCATACGCTCTGAACAGCAGCAAAAAAAGAGGAATTTGTGTTCAGGTCCCTTTTTACCCCCGTCATCGTTCAGGCATTGTTATGAATGGTAAAGTCTGTCATGATCCAGCGAATGCTGCTGTAACAGCTCAACCCCGTAGCACAGTGTACGGCACCCTGTGTGTGTTTGTGTGTGTGTGTGTGTGGTAGACGACCGAGGGTACGATGTTAGTGTGTTTAGAACCCAACAACACCAGACAAAAACCCACAACACAAAACAGAACCCAAGAGCACTAGACAGAACCCCACGACACCAGGCAAAGTCCCACAACACCAAACTCTAGAACCCCACAAGACCAGACAAAACCCCACAACGCACAGTCGTACAACAGACACCAACAGCCATGTAGATATCACCATTCTATACCACACTTTTTTCCCCCCTAATCTCCAATGTTGTATTAGTGGTCTTACTAGCGTTTAAACTTTGATATTGCTGGTTTATTATGCTTCCAATGGCTCCTGCAGGTCTCTCTCTCTCCCTCTGGATGCGAGGGAGGAGGTCAGACCCGGTGTTATCGGAGTAATATCATATTTTGTATTTTTGTAAGGAAATTGTGTAAATAAATATTTCATCTTTGGAGTTGGTTTTATCACCCTAAAGATCTACTTGAGTTATACTTCCTGGTAGTTAAACTAGGACACTTCAGACAGAAGGACGGCTTTTACTTCAAGGGGAAACTAAGATCTAAAATAATCCAGCACAAAGATAGATAGAGTTGGTTGACTGACCGCTTACTCGTTGGCATTTTTTCAGAAATGAGAAGATGTGCCTTTGTTTCCTACAGATTAGCGGTTTAAATATACATTAACCGATTGTTATCCGACAACAATAAGGGATACAGATGATCCGAATTTTTAGATATAAGCACTTATCATCATCATACTGCAAGGATTATGATTAACATCACTAATAAGAATGACTAGCAAATGACTACGAAATCGATCAACCACGAATATCTTATGCAAACAACAGACACAGTGCCCTTTGTGACCGGCTCTTGAACTACAGAGGTTGGATAGCGGAAAATGATTCTTTGCTTATATTGGAAAATTCGGGCAAGTGAACCAGTGAAATATCTGGAGGTCAGATCACAAAATGTTTGATGTACTTCAGTGACTTCAGAGGAATGAATTTGCTGAAATATATAAACTGAAAGGACTTTTTCTACGGTATATGACTGTCAGGTTATATATTCTTTGCATAACTATTTTGAACTTGAATGCAATATTTCCCGTTCTTAACCTAGCGAAAAAGTGTATTTTAGGAGAAGTACTTTACCCCAGAAGATATTAAATCCAGCTCGGTAGCTTAGTTTTAATGAAACAGAGAGAAAGACCAGCAATCCTGAAATAGTTCTGGGAAGGAATTATCATCTAAATGAAATATTGTGGGTATCATTCCAGGGAAGATATTATGTCTCATGAGAAAAGAGTCTTTGTTTGGAGAAAGTTTTCTCCCCGTTATAGATACAAAACTCACTCAACCCCTTGAGTACGACGACTCAACCCCTTGAGGACGACGACGACTTAATTCTTAAGCACGGTGGCATTAGTCATCGTACTCATGGGACAAATCTTCGTACCCAAGAATTTCAAACCATCATACTCGAAGATTCAAAGTTAACCTAACACAAGGAGTTAGTCGTCACACTGAAGGGGTTAGGTCATCATACTCAGGGAGTTAAGTCGTTGCACTCAAGTGGTTAGCTACATCAATATTTTCACACAGCTCTTGCTGCGGTGGCTGACCATTTTTCTTCCATTAATCTTTTATATTTACCAACTGGCTAATTCATTAAGGCAGATCAGCAGCCAATTTGCATTCAACGCTATGATTGTCTATTTATTTAGTATTGACCTAAAAAAAAAATATATATGAAGGAATCAAATCAATTTGAGAGTAATATGACAATATCAATCAACCAAAGCAGTTTAGATAAATCAAGTAAACGCCCGCCTTTACCCTCTATACTAATGGTTCTAATGAAATATCTCTGATAAGTACGAACTACAGTCATCAATACGTAACTAAAGAGCTTAACCAGGCGATTTATTTTACTTAGAACTCATTAGCACTTGTACGCTCCTGATATCAAGTGCCTCATTTCAATTTTGAAGACTGGGATTTACAGTCCTAACCCAAAGCATAAATTTAGGACAGCTGATGAACAACCTCAACAATTTGAATAGAGAGACTATGAGAGGAGCAAATGATACAAGGTTTCAGCACCTTGAACTTTAAGTGTCTGAGTCACTTACATTAACTCTAATTACATTCTCATTCTTAGACCCTGACCAACATCAGAGCTCACTGTGGAAGTGGCGGGGTGAGATGGGCCCTTCTACTTTACTATCCTGTCTCTCTCTACAACAGTGGTAGGTGGAATGGAGACTTTCTCTTTAATAATCCTTTTGCCATCTAAATAGATCAGAATTTTGGATTGGAATACTACTAATGTCTTCCAGCACACGACCTTGATAAAGACTATCAAGCCCTCTATTTCCTGGCTTTCCCATGCACTGTTCCCTGCAAGCCATACAAAGCCTCTCCGTAAGACTTCCTTTAAATCTGTATTGCCAACAGTATGGTTGATCAAATTTATACATGAAATGCAAAATTAGACTACACGTCTTCTTGTATGATCTACTGTATAATTGATGCGATGGGGTTGTATAACTAAATGTATGATAAACGCATAGATAATCGGTACGCTTTCTAGTAAAAATGATCCTAAGTCAGTGTCTATAAGATTACTTACAGTATGACTGATTCTACGTCACGATATATGATCTATTCTACAATTAGCTCTGAATCACTGTATGACAGCTTGTCTGAGTAACTACCCACTCTATGACTGGTCTGAATCATTCCCCGTTACCTATTGTACCGCTGGCGGTTCTCAGTCATTCCCACAATAGCCCCGTGGTACCGTGTATGAAAAGCGATGAGTCAGAAAACATAACAAACACTGACTTCAAGTGTGGGTAAGCCTTGTCTTGACGCGCGTGTGACTTGAGCAAATGGGTCGGCAGCCACTTACCATCCAGAGGTAATCAGCTCTAACTACCCCCTGGGGGGAGAGAGACTTGGTCCACCCCTGTGATATACGGGGTAAATTTCACACACAAAAAAATGATAATGCCTTCCCACCCTACTTTTTCCGTCATGATTCATGTCGAGGTAGGAACCTTGTGGAGGAATGAGGTTGTATAGAGGTCAGTCAGGTGAAACTGAAGGTAATTTAAGGTAGTTTGGTGCAGTTATGAGTATTATGAGTTAGTCTAAAGCTGTTAGCGTAGTTAGATATAGTTTGATGCTATACAGAAGTTAAATTTAAGACAGTTGAATCATCCTTATGTTTCAGAGCGAAATCTAGAGAGCAAATGTCATCTGTTTTTGGTTTTCCTAACTGTGTGGATGTGAATGACGTGAATTGTAAGTCAGATCGCTTATGATAAGTTCCACATCATATTCTGTGTCTAAAAGTGCATCGACTGTATCATTTTTTAGGTTAACTCCCAAGTCGATATCTAGATCAACTTTTATTTCAACTAAGATCAAGTTCTACGTCAAGTTCAGATCAGTTTATACGTCCAAGTTGGGTCAATTTAGGTCAAACGCAAGTCCTCGAGTTGTTAATTCTCTCAGCACGACAGAACGACCCCTGAGCACGTAAGTACGACTCTTGGATATGATAGAGCGACATTTAGCACGACATTTATGAGTCAGTTTAACATACCCAAGGATCACACAGTCGTGCTCATGGGTCGTAGTGTTATACTCATGGGTCGCATACCGTCGTACTCAAGGGTTATACTGTGGAGCTCAGGGGGTCGTACTGTCCACCTTAAGGGTCGTAACGTCAAGGATTTTATTCGTCATTCATCCCGGTGAACCAAGACGAATTGGTGACCTCCAGAAAAATAATGACAGTGCCAAAGGTCCAACACTTGTAATATTTCATGGGAGGAAACCTGCACACTCGATACCCACTTTTATGAAAGGTCTTTCTTAAGGAGGTCCTTCCTCAAGGGGATTCTTCCTTAAGGAGGATCTTCCTTAAGGAAGTTCTTTCTTAAGGTTGTACTTTCTTAAGGGGACTCTTTCTCGTGGATATTCTCTCTTAAGAAGATCCTTCTTTAAGATCCTTCCTCAAAAAGGTCCTTTCTTGAGGAATTTCTTCAAGGAGATCCTTCGTTGAGGAGGTTCCTTCTAAAGAAAGTCCTTTCTCAAGATGGTCCAGATAGATGACCTCCAGCTATTGTCAGATCTGTTGTGAAGCAGAAGTGGAATGAAAACGTATACCAATGATTAGGTCCTCATACGACAGAATTCAACATTTTTGATTTCCTACCTTTGTAAATATCTTATCATCTCCTTCATGATCGTTCGTGTTTTCAGAGTTTTCATTATCTGTGGATAAGCTCTTAGTCACGTACAGAATTTCTCACGAAAGCTAAGCTTTGAACGAAAATAAATTGAGGGCAAAATAAGAAATTTCTAGAAATGGAAAAATAAAAAGGGGATTCTTTTCTCTCTCTCTATTTTCTGTGTGTGTGTTTGTGAGGCATTCCGGAGGATCTTGGAAGCCTGTGTTTAAAGATTTTATTTCCCCTCAGGCAAACATGAACGTTATCAACATGGAGTTATGCTGGTGTACCCAGCCGGAGGCTTATACTGCGCCAACATGATCACGGTCACACGAACGGACGGACGGACGGATAGAAAGAAAGACGGACAAAAAGAAAGAGTTATTAACTAATGCACACACACACCCACACACATGTACACAAAAGGACAGCCTTGTCACTAACATATATAGAGAGAACTCAACAGCAAAATGAAAGTCTCTGGCTTATATATTTTCTAGTGTCAATATAACAGTTTTTGAATACTTTAAAAGTTGAGGGGGTCTCCCTGCAAGCGAATAATCGTATTTGTAACGCTGAGTTGGTTAAGCTGAGCTTGCCCGCGCTTCTCAAGCTGAGAAACTCTCTTATTACTGGGATTTTAACATCCTAAATCACTGGCATTAACTTGTAGCTAACTGGTATTAACATGAATGGATTCATATTCCAGGAGTACATAGAATTTCTTTGAACCGATGTAATTTTTTTTCTCTCTTTCATAATCAACTAAAACATTATCATGTTAGATTTTATTATGACTGAAAAATCCTAGTAATGTTATAATCTGCCTTGGGCAGCAGAAGGTTGCTGTATTTCTGTAGCTTTTACACATTAAACATTCATGACTTTACCATGTGCATATTACACGAGTGTTGGCAGCATAGTTCTGAACCTGCTTATCTTGCTTACTATCCATGAGTCCAGATAGCCTGGAGTGTTGCTCTGGTAGGAATTACTACTCTTACTGTTGGTGTTTATGAATTACACTGATCTCCAGTGCCTTGGGTGATGGCTGACTGACTGTTAGGTGAAGGCATTAATTCGATGTGTCTAGCTTTCTAGAACAATAGAAAAATAATAAAATATTTTGCAGAGACTGGACGAACAGAATATTAAGGAGGCAATAGGATGAAATATCTACGTGAAAGCTTGAGAAGTGTTTAATATATGCAATTTACTGCAGCTGGGTGTGGATGAGGGTACAGGTTAAATGGGAAAGATATAGAGAAATAGATTAGCGGTTGTTGCAATCATGGAGAGAAGAGGGACGGAGTTAAAGGAAAGGGGATGGAAACAGTACATGGAAGGGAAACTCAATCAGTTCGGAAGCACTTCATTCTCGATCTTTATAGTTGGCCAGGAAACTACTGAAGACTAGAGACGCTGGACATGTAGAAGTACTTTGGTTTAAAGTGACTAAGTGTACATGACATGAATGTAGTGGTTTGTGAGATGAAGGCCATGGCAGTAAGGGAGCAATGACAGTGAGGAAAAGGGAATATAACTATAAATGTACGAAAATACATAATGAGTGAATGAATAACAACACACGAAGAGCTACAGGAAAGGCCCTTAAAATAACTTCTAAAAATATAAAATCTGAATGTTAAGAAGGGTAAGATGCTGGCGTCTGACACTTGGGAGTCAGGCTTAAAAAAAAAAAAAAGCTGAGTAGTGAGAAGCAGGAGTTGAGGGTTTGAAGTTTTCAGATATTTTCCGGTGCACCTTTAGTGAGGCTGGAGGAGCGGAGGTGAGATATTGGAGAGAGCGTTCTGAGGGACTAGCAAACTGCTGATGCTTTGGAAAGTCACGGAGAGGAGGACAAGTGAGGTTAAAAAGATTTGACGTGGTTATGAGAAGACCTGGGATAGTTAATGTAGTGTATGGACGTGGAACGTGACTCTGTAATGGTAAAATGATGACACAAGTAGAAGAGAAAGACGTTTCCTCTCTGGTGAGACGGCTACGTAGAGAATGGAAAATGTGGTTAGTTATGTGAGCTTCAGGCCTATTGAGAATCAGTCACCGTCAAATCTTAACCACCAATGTTTAAGATAGTTCTTTTACCATACACACTCTCTTTGCATGTATGGCGTTTGGGAGAATGAGGCCACACAAAGCTATAGAGAAGTTAAGATGAGAAATTGGATACTGTAAAAATTTAGAATTCGAAAGTGATGCAATGCAATGGCAAGGAATGACTTCAAAGATTTACGGATAATATATATGAGTGAGGTGGTAGGAAGATGGAACAGGAGAGGAAGAAGAGGGATATGGAAGGTTAGAATGAGTGGGTACGGATAGAAGACAGGAGAAGAGGAGTATATGTGTCTGGATGTGTACAAAAGGGAAGGATCTGTGGAGAATAGACATCCCGTTCTGATAAAGAGAAACATAGAACTGGATTTAGATTTCAATAAGAACAGTACGTTATTCTACCATTTTGTATGATCATTACGAACAAGCCTACTAGCGGAACTACTGTGTTTCTCCTGTTACTTCATATATAACTCGTCTGACGTACAGAGGCATTCTGATCTGTAAGATAAACTCTGTCGGTATATCTGCAAAACTACGATACCATACGAAGCATCTAAAGGGACATTTTTTAAGGGCAATGATACATGTACCGTTGGTACGGTACACGTACCACAGACAAGTTACATGAGCCATAGGCACAGTACTATGAGCACTGCTTGGCCGCAGAATCACTCATATCTGGCAATCGGGTCGATGATAAACATCAGAGTTACCCCACCGTACCCTCAGTGGCGATTCAATCCTGTAGAGACAGACCAGATGTTATGTATTTGTGGACCCCGGCATCATAAAGCATCAGATAAATGGTCGACTGTCCTTTGACACGCACTCTCTCTCTCTCTCTCACCAGTATGTATATATATA
>JAYMFT010227021.1:0-11259 GCA_038088735.1 Panulirus argus
AAAAAAAAAAAAAATATATATATATATATATATATATATATATATATATATATATATATATATATATATATACACAAAAAGTACACAAGTAGTGAGTGTACATAAGATGCAGGTAAAATCACAAGACAACGGAAAATATGAAGTGTCGAGATCTTTCGTATAATTACATCGTCAGGAGTCAGTACAGATAGAGTGATCCAGAATATAATACACCCGCCGCCACTGGGCGGGGGCGGCAGATGTATTAAGAAACAGGTGACCTCAACTCTCTCAAGATACAAACTCATGTTAACATGAGTTAAGAAAAAAAAGATCGGTAATAGAATTACCGAATTTCTTTGAAAAAAGATCTTTCAGTCATATGAATTTCTCCTCTGTGTTTGGTAAGAGACGATTGCACAATATTTCTATCCATTACTGAGTTATTGTATGTGATGTTTTTCTACTACTCCAGTCAATTTAATAACCAAGATCTCTGAGGTACACAAATATTGTAGTGCATTCTTTACCATACCTAATACCATATTGTTCATCCCTAACATTTTAACTTTGTTTAACCTCACTAGTTTGACCAATGGAAAACTATCACACTCTTTACAGGGGATATTGTACACGTACACAACCCGTTTGAGCAGTTAGAGAATTTCCGATAACACTTTCCCTGAGAGTATCGTTATTGCTGAATTAAATAATACATCAACACTTTTTACAAAACGGTAGCATTAAGCAAGTTCTCACAATGAGTTAATACCAGCAAGTTTGTGTTCACAAATGGTTCTTCTGGTCGAAAGACTTTATGGTAGCAAGATTCAGATTGTAAGCTTGCTGGAAAGTCTCTTTGCAATTCTTACTTTTTCTAAGATCTAAGTTTAAGTTAAATATGGGTGTCTCTAGCACAGGTTGATGTGTGTCGTTTTTCTCATTCAGTGAAGGATTGTGAGTTCTCTCATGTTCCCCAGGCGACGCCGCCGATCTGACAACCGTGTCTCTTCCTTTGGTTCTCGTTGTTTAGAAGATAGTGTTGGCCCCAGACTATGGAGGTTCTTTCTCTTGCATTTCTATTGAACTTCGAGTGCCATAACAGTACACCAATGCTAGATAATCTAGATATCACGGAGTAGTTGCTGAATCTTCAACTATTACAGAAAGTTCCGATGTTTTTTTAAGACTGTCTAGAGAAACAACAACCGTCTCACCCATCAAATTGACTGGCAGATGGGTTCTTCAGTGGCCTGACTTTCCAGGCGCCGAAATGAAACAAGAAGAACTGGAATGAGAAATCACGCAGTCTGACACACCAATATGAGACGCTTTTATCCAGGGATGAAACTTACCCTCCAGTTCTGTAACACAGACATGGTCCGTCCCCAAGTTCTGTAGCACAGACATGCAAGGCCACGTCCGTTACATCCGTTCCCAGGCAACGTTCTTGTATTTACAAGCAATTACAAATATGTGTAGATAGAACTCCATCAGCAACAGGACCTTATGATCTAATAGTCGACTTAATCTTCTCTTAGAGACGTGAACTCTCAATAATAAAGGAGGAGCAGCGCTCACGTCTTCAACAAGAAGCAATCAGATCACCTTCGGATATTAAGATTGGCATTTTCTGATCATGTTTCGGGGCGACTGGTTTTCTCTCAGAGTTTCCACACCACCTGCGAGTCGTTGAGGTCTTCATAATACTTAATGTATTTTCTTGTACTTTCCACACTCGGCGATGTTATCTCTTGTAGATATAGGAGTTAAAAGATATTACTTGTAGATATAACGTTACAAATGCTACAACCTTCTGATGTATTCTCATTCATAGATGATCTGTTTGATTCATCTGTCTATTAATGTGCATTTAATTATTACTATTGAAATTCTGATATTTTTTTTCATACTCTGCAGTCATTAATGATATTGAGATATGTATGGATTTCTTTTATATATATATATATTTTCACTCTTTCTTGTTTACATTTCTTATGATGTTTTCATTAGTTATATCCCAGCGTCTCTTATATACATTTTATTTTTTTTCTTTTTCAGTCGGGTCTGCAGCGCCGGGGCTCTTCGAAATTACAGTAAGCTTAAATCATGCATAGTTAATTACTTTTTCCTGAACTTCATTTATGTCTATATCGTCACGACTTCTTCAAACATATTTAGGAGTATTCAGAGTTTGACTGTCCTTAAAATGAAAGAAACATATCTATTACTTCCTGTTACAACACTTCATTAGAAGCTCTTGTTAGGAAAAAACTGTTTTGAGCAGAAGTCTGAATTCTAAACTGTTTTTCGTGAAGAATGGCTACGAAACTGTCAGGTTTGTAAACAGTGACCAGTTATGCAGTCATATCCGTTAGGTCTATGGCGATCGTCGCTCTCTGCACGAAGGGAATCTAATCGTTTAAGGGCAAAATCAACAGGCTGTTCCCGGGATGGGATCGACTCCTTATTCGTAGCTCTGCCAGAGGGGAATACTCATAGGTATCTCCTTCCCTTAGGAGGACTATCAGGTACGCCTTCTGTTTTTGTGAGGATCCTCAGAAGTGCCTGCCTCCCTTATGAGGATCCTCAGAGCTGCCTGCCTCCCTTATGAGGTTCCTCAGAGGTGCCTCCCTCCCTTATGGGCATCCTCAGACATGCTTCGCTCCCTTATGAGTAAAAAGCGGTCTTTTTCGATAGTCAGCAAGCGAATTACTTTTTTCTTTTACTTTCAAAATAAAAGTTTGCTGAAACTTTTACAATAGGGAACAAAATTAGGTAAAGAAACGATATCAGTTTCCCTTGATAATCGGCTACTTTTCATGATCAGTTAGGACTAAATCAATCATCTGCGCCGGGTTTGATAAATGGCTTGAAAGGCTTTATATCTTTTAGCTCCCTTTAGACACAGCGCATCACAATGGCAACATTCTTTCCACTGCAGCTTTAGGGACTGAAGGATGAGGAAGGGCCATATGTCTAGACATGTGAAGTGGTATGTGTCCGTCTGTACTTTCTGTGAGTATTAAGGGATATGCCATTCTCTTGTCTCACGGCTTATGTGATTCTTTTTTCATTTTCGTTAAGATACTCTCTCTCTCTCTCTCTCTCTCTCTCTAATGCACACACACACACACACACACACACACACACACACAGATACACTTACAGGCCGCGTATATAATGTCAATGAGGCAGGGAGCAGTATTAAGGAAATGTTTTTCAAGAAAGGAGATGGAGAAATTGCACCCAATTACAGACCAGTTCCCCTAATAAGTTTGATCTGTAAAACGCTCGAAGAAGTAATCAGAGAGCAAATGGATGTCTTCTTGAAAAAGCAGAAACTGCGAGATGAGAAGCAACATCGATTCAGGGAAAGGATGTCATGTAACAAATCTCTGAAATTGCTATGAGGGAGTGAGTTCCATTTTAGATAGAGGAGTTGCGTCGTTAGTCCATGTGTTTTTCAGTCTGTCGGAAAGCGTTTGACACTGTGCTATACATAGGAGGTTGCTAAAAAAGACCCCGGATCCTTAAGGAGGAATAAGGGCTAGACTCCATCACTCAGTGGAAGAGAACAAAGGACTCAAGTCAGACTCTCTCTCTCAAAACAGACGGGCGTTACGATTTGAGTGTCTCAGGGGTCAGTCGAGGTCACGGGAGAAGTGAGAAAGTCATGGAGACTGCAGCAGCTTACAAGGGGACCTAGAAACCTCAAATTGGTCTGATAAATAGTCAGTGAAATTTCTCGGGTTAATTCAAAGTAATGAAGATCATATACAGAGAAAGAAGGATTCCTTGCGATCACTGTCTAGCATGAAACACGCTACAGGAGTCTGTCTGAGAAAGACATGGGAGTCGACATTGTGCCATTACCTGTCAACAAAGCTCCACATTAGGAAAATCTTTAAGGACTCAAACTGTCTCCTGGCATATATTAGAATAACGTTCACGTACATAGATGAAAAAGTGCTCGCTCGGCTGCCTATTCACGACATACGTCTGGCCAAAACTACAACATGTTTTCACATACTGGCCATTGCGCTTAAGGAAGCATTAAGCTCTAACTTTAGGGGTCCAGGGTAGGGCAACGAAGATGGCGCCTCAGTCAAGTGACGGGATATATACAGACAGAGGCTGAAAATCATTACGTTGCCCAACATGGAAAAGGGACGGTGTACGTGATGCCGTGAACACATCCTTCATGTTTTCAAATCAGCTTGATGAGGTCGAGGGCGTTCAGTTCTTCAGATGCAATGACCAAGGCACCAGAGGGCATTGCTAAGAGGCTATGAAAGAAGCCTAGTCGAAAAAGAATGTTGGGAAACACTGCGGCAGGTACAGCGTAGGGGATGACTGGAACACATGTATGTGAAGAACCTGTGGCTCTTGGCATGATACACAGATGCTGATCGATGATGCAGAAAGCCCAAGAGATGGGACTCCACAAGTGTGAAACGCCCTCTTCGTGCATATAGGTAACTGCTCCACACAAGCAGATATACACGCAGTTTACATGCCTCTGTGCTCTTCCGCTGCCTTCTTGACTATAATCAAATGTTCCGTTATAACTCATCGAGCATTATTTTCTTCCTTGGTTCCACTGCTACAGAGATGTGGTTATCATATAACAACCATACGCTGAGGACGTCTTCTGACAGTGCCCAGCTTATTGCCATCGAGGCTTGATAATGTAGGAGTTTCATAGTTATTCATTAAGTAGAAATTTGAAAGTAAAATTTCTTGCCCTTGAAGCACATTCTTTTTTTTCTCTCATCTGACACGGAAAAGTCGCGCCATTTCCATGGAGACGTGTAGTATATTTCATAAGAAAGACTATTCAAATATACAGACTGGTTCTGTGTGACTTGCAAAAGTGATGAATCGACATTTACAGGGGCTTGTTGACGCAGTCCGCTGTGAATAGTTAAGGTGCACGCACCAGTTGGCGGTGTAGTGGTTAGCATTACTGACCATGAGTCATCACGGGCCCGCCTATCAAGTACCAGACGCGGCAGTCGACCTATACTTAGCCCAGCAGTTCATCATCCCATCAAGGCTGGTGTGTGTGTGTGTGTGTGTGTGTGTGTGTGTGTGTGTGTGTGTGTGTGTGTGTACCTGTGAGTAAACAAATGGTACATATATGTACAGGGTTAAAAGTTGGGGCAACACACAAATAGTAATTACAAATGGTAATCATTGTGTGCTGCAGCAAGGGGATTTGTAATTAGTATAGGTTTAATTGCACATGTGTACATCATCTTCTTTCATAGCATTTCTGTTTTAGTATCTCTTGCAGATGTGATTAATCTTTTAATCATACCACGCCAATACTCGTCTCACAGAGCCCCTGCAGCTTCAAGGCTGCGTTCCAAGAAGTAGCAGGGAAAGGATGGACTCCTTTGGGGCGGAAAGTTCCTTGACGAGACTGTGCACCTTCTTTTCCATTAACAATGGTATACAGCCTCACCACAGATGGCGTATTTCCCGCGATATGACCACTTGCAGCCGGAGTCCGGTAACACCCGTGCAAGTGTGCGTATGTTGACATATCTAGATATTTAATCGTAGCATTTCCATAAAAGAAAAACAGGAAAATGGCAACCAAATCCATACCTTTTTCTAAACAGGATGAATACCATCGACTTACATAATGGTAATTAATGAGATTGAATACTAACACTAGAGTAAATTCTCGTAAGAGGCTTCCAGAGTTGTCCTTAAACATACCAAGCCCCTAATCCTACTGATAACAGCTGAAATACGTTGGTGCCGTATTCAGCACAAGAACCACTGCTCCAAGCATGTCCTCCTGGTGTCGTATTCAACCCGCCTTGCTGCAGCACGTTCAGTAATCGGATTCCTGCGCTTATGGGGGCTTGTGTGAAGTCCAAACCAACGGCCGTATCACAACACGGGTTCCTTCAGGAATCCTCCACGTTTCACCGTCATGTTTCACTTCTTGTTTCCTTCCTTGTTTCAGTGTTTTCCTTGCTTCATTTCTTCCTTGTTCTACCGTCTTGACACCTAGATTGCTCGTCTTACTGGGAGGCATCGTTCCTTTAGAACACCACCTCCGGCTTTTGGGATTTAAGTATCTGCTTATGTCTGTCATATTAGTCCTGGTAAAGATGCTACGGTGTTGTTAAACGCTATCATGAAGGGTCGTTGGCTTGTGTCAGCTCTGCCAGCCAGAGGATCCTCTCATATCTTATACAAAGGTCGTGGTGGTGACGAACATCATTCATATACTTTGCTTGACTGCTGTGACCTCAGGCGTCCATACGTGTAGGAGAAATTTGCGAACGTTGACAAAGTGATTTTCCATACTCAAAAGCCAACTCGGGGTGAAGAACATCTGCTGGGAGACTCAAGGTTCGTGAAAGTGAACATTAGATTCTACCTTTTTTTCTTTCGTAAAACTTTGTCATAACTTCGTCAACTTGCGAACTGTTGACCCTTGGGTGTCAGCTGAATACTCTAGCGTTTTTGTCGAGAGTAGTTTATATTTCTAAAACTCTCTTTTTCGTATGGTAACCCTACTTCCTCATTCCTCTACATGACTTTATGCAATCTCTCTCCACCACAGTTGCATACACGGTAAATCTAGGAAGAAGAAGTTAATACAATGGATTTTGTAGACTTAAAGAACTCGTATATAATGTGTAGGAATTGACATATATGGTTTCTTACTTCTCACCAGCCACTTGGAGTAAAAATGGTAGTTCGAAAATGTCCAGTGGCGTCATTTTCGACAGAGAAGCTTGTTGACTCTTTTCTAAGGGGAGTTGAACACGAATGTTGCTCAAGAGGTTCATTATGTCTGTATATAAGTAGGTTTTCACCTGTTGTAACCAGTACTGCTAAATCGTTGGGTTGGTTAAACCACTGTCACATCAGTGGATTAGTCATGCCAGTGTGACATCATTGGGTTGGTTGTACCACGGACACATTAGTGGGTCGGTCACGCCACTAGTTCCTCAGTGGGTTGTGAATCACCTGAGGAAGGAATCTGGGTTGTTCTCAGCAAGCTCATACCTTCGCCCGCACTCGCCACGCGAGAGAAGCACAACGTATGGAATAAGGACTCTAACAGTTTTGTCTTCCTTACGTCTACAAAGATATGGGAACAAAAACTACAAGCTAATCTGAGAACTTAATCTGAATTGCTTACCAGGAGTGATTTTTCTTCGATACACACTCCTAGACTCGGCACAGTAGCACATGACTGGATTGCAAGCGTACCTGAAGTCACTGAACAACACATGAGTTTACGACTGGTCCAGGGAGGAAGGATTTTTTTTTCTTTTTCTTTTTCCACAGGTGGGATGTGGCTGGAAGTAGGGTAACCAGCAAACGTCTTGATGTTCGATACGGAAGTCTGCCACTGTTGGTGACAGAGAGAGGGGATGCGGTCATAGTTAGTGACAGAGGGAGGGGATGCGGTCACAGTTGGTGGCAGAGAGGGAATGCGGTCATACTGAGGTGGTTTCAGGTGTAGATAAAAGAGAGGAGGAAGGAGGGGCGAAGAGGTAATGGTGGTAGTGGAGGGTGGAACTCTCAATGCAGGTGGCGATGACGGAGGATCTAGTGTCAAGTGACAGTCTCACACAAACACTGGTACTGGTGCGAACTGAGAATCTAACATACGTACATACATAGTGATGGGAACAGATAGCTAAGTACAGACACTTGACACAGAAGATGATGGCGCTGGAGGTGTTAGAAAGGTGTGTAATCCGGGTGACGATCGTCGGAGATGAGGGATTCACCACACTGGGTGGCAATGAGTGGAAGGAGTTGCTAGATGCGATGGCGGTGCGAGGTGGGGCATCAGCAAGTGTGGGTGTTGGAAGATCGAAGTCTCACACAGGAACAAGGAAGCAAAGAGGCTTAAGATATGTGGTAGGGGAGGAGGAGGTCTGAAGGACTGTCGTAGCTAACGGGTGATGGCGAGTAAGGCTCTAACGTACGTGGTGTTAGAGGGAGATCCCCGAGTCTAACAGTGATGGATGAGGTTTATCGTAGATGGTATTGTTTAGGGTTGGAGTATAGCCCACGTGGTGTTGGTGAGGAATAGGAACCTACCACAGGTGTCTGTGGTTGTGAGAGGTAGGCGGGAGTCTAAGCACAGGTGATGATGAGAAGGTCTGAGCTTAGTCCAAGAGGCACGGACGAGAACTAGGGAGTCAAACACATCGACGGACGCTAGGGGGTCCTAGCATGGGTGCCGATGGTAAGGAATAGTTTGTCTAACGCCAGTGGTAGTGGTGAGGTTGAGGATGGACGCTAGGAACTTGATGCAACTGATCCTGGAGAACCGTCAGAATCAACGTGACATCATCGACACACTGGGCTGATAGACCTGACTTAGATATAAGTTCTTGGTAGTTGGAGAGAGAGGCACGACCCCACCTCTCTCCCTCTGGTTGCCGTGGAAACGGGATGCTTCTCATATGCCTAATTTCCCAATTCGAGGATGAAAGCCTGGTTTCATCCAACACGCCACCTTCGCCTTAGTTTTTAAGATTAATTGGTGACGTTGCTCGCTTCCACCCTCGTATGTGGCTCATCATTTGTATCAGTATGCCTCTCTCTCTCTCTCTCTCTCTCAGCGCCCATGGAGGTGTATATATATATATATATATATATATACATATAAATGTGTGTGTGTGTGTGTGTGTGTGTGTGTGTGTGTGTAATTTCAAAACAAAGAACAGAAGCAAGGGCTAAAGGAGGATATGCCCTTTCAGGATGTCATTTCTTTTTTACGCTACCTCGCTCATGCAGGAAATAGCGATCACGCATTAAAGAAAACTCCGCCGTTTCCCGCTTTAGCGAGGCAGCACTAAAAATAGAAGAAGAAAAGCCGCATTTGCTCGCGTTCATTCTCTAGCTGTCATGTGTAATGCACCGAAACCACAGCCCCCTATCCACATCCAGCCCATTGACTTTTACATGGCTTCTACTGGCTTCTTCACACGCCCTGGTTCGGTCCATTGACGAGCACGTCAAACCCTGTATACCACATCGTTCAAATTCACTCTATCCCCTGCATGCCTTTCCTGCATGTTCAGGCCTCAACCACTCAAAATATTTTTCACTCCATCCTTCTATTTCTAATTTGGTCTCCCCGTTCTCCTTGTTCCTTCCACTTCTGACACACATATACCTTCTATCATCAGCCTCAACTTACTCATTCTCTCCATATGTCCAAACCATTCTGGCGCACCCTCTTCCTCTTTCTCAACCACATTCTTCATATTACCACACCTCTCTCTTACCCTTTCATTACTTACTCGATCAAACTACCTCACACCACAAATTGTTACCAAACATCGACCCTCCTCCTCTCTTCCTTATTTATAGCCCATGCCTCTCATACATACATCACTGGGACTAATGTACCTTCAGACATGCCCATTATCACCATCCCAAATAACGACCTCTCTTTCCACACATTCCTTAATTTTCCCAAAGCCGTCGCCCCCTCCCCCACCCTATGACTCACTTGCGCTTCCATGGTTCATTTCGCTGCCATGTCCACTCATAGATATCTGAAACACAGGATTTCTTTCAGATTTTCTCTATTCAAACTCACACCCAAACTAACCTGTCCCTCTACCTTGCTAAACCTAATAATCTTGCTCTTATTCACATTTATTCTCAACTTTCTCATTTCACACACTCCTAAACTCAGTCACTAACTTCGGCAGTTGCTGATTCAATCTGCACCAATGCTGCTTCGTCAGCAAACACCAGGTGACTCTCTTCCCAGGTCCCCTCATCCCCTACAGAGTGAATTCTCACCCCTTCCCCACCTCTCCTAAACTCCTGCATTTACCTCCCTCACCACCCCATTCATAAACAAATTAAACAGCTCTGGTGCATAACACACCCCTGCAGCAGACTCGCCTTCTCTTGAAACCACTCAGTCTTTTCTCTTCCTACTCGTACACTCGTCTTACACTCTTGATAGAAACTTCTCACTGCTTCCAGCAGCTTACCTCCCACACTATATATTCTTAAGACCTACCACAAGGCCTCTCTGTCAACCCTATCACATGTCTTCTTCAGGTCCATAAATGCTACATGCAAATCCATCTGTTTTTCTAAGTATTTATCACGTACATTCCTCAAAGCAAACAACTGATCCACACGTCCTCTGCCACTCCTGAAACCACGTTGTTCTTACCCAGTGTGATGCTCTGTACATACCCTGACATTCTCATTTCCCACTCTGCCATACAACTTACCAGGTACACTCAACAAACTTATGCCTTTGCAGTTTGAACACTCACCTTTGTCCCCCTTGCATTTATACAGTGGCACTATACATGCATTCCACCAATCCTCAGGGTCCTCACCATAACCCACATATACATTAAAAATCCTAAATAACCAATCAGTAACGCAGTCACCCCCTTTCTTAAGAAATTCAACAGCAATACCACCCAAATGTCATCTTACGTAAGGCTTTCACCACCTTATCTCTTTTCACCAAACCACTCTCCGTGACTGACTGACTTCGCACGCCACTCCGACCCAAACACCCTACACCTGCCTCTCTATCATTAATCACATTCAACAGTTCTTCAAAATACTCACTTCTTTGACCCTTTCACTGATGTTCCCATTTGTTCATGTTTCTCACACTATTAATTTCTTCTCTCAGATGTTTACCGATAATCCTTCACCCCAACTCTCATATACCCTCTGTTTTCCATTAATGCACCTTTCTCTTTACCTCCTGCCGCTTTCACGTACATTTCCCAATCATTTGCACTCCTCCCCTGTAAATACCGTCCATATACTTCTCTTGTCTCTCTCATCCTACCACTTACTACCATTTCTCTCCTGACCACCTCCCACCTTCCGCATGCCACACACTGCTTCCCTAAATACCTCTCGTTCCTCACCCACTCCCCTTGTTTCATTCACTTTCACATTTTAGTCGCTCTACACCCAATATCTCCTGGCAGTTCTTCACACGTCTCTGTTCCAAGCTCACTGACTGTCAGCACCCTCTTCTTACTCATACCGTTTTCTCTTTTACGGAAACGCCTACAAATATTCACCCATATATATATATATATATATTTTATATTGAAGGCTCCAATCACGGACAGAAGTCCACATCGAGATCGGGCCCTAATTGAAATATAGAGAGAATTGAGAAAGGGGGGGAAAACAGACAGGGAAGTATTTACAAATTTTTGAGAAAGTGAAAAACATGGGTCTTGAAATGAGCCAGGTCATAGTTATTGATGGGAATGACAT
>JAYMFT010227032.1:0-11259 GCA_038088735.1 Panulirus argus
AAAGAGAGAGAGAGAGAGAGAGAGAGAGAGAGAGAGAGAGAGAGAGAGAGAGAGAGAGAGAGAGATTGTTAATGACATGACCTGAATTCCGGCATTCAAGAAAAAAAAAAAAGGTACTTAGGATATGTGACGTAAAGGGGTAGTCCGCGTTCACATAACGTTGGAATTTTCTGCCTACGTAGCGTTTCCATGGAGTGCATCCGGGTGGAGTTCTCGATGCACACGATACTATGCAAGGCTGGGGGCTGACCCGGAGTTAAAACAGGCCTTCTTTAATAACACCACGCCTTCCGAATCCGTAATGACTCTAACTTGGTCCACTGGGTGACCTGTCAGGTCAGACCATCTCATCATAAATTATATGTTTGCCTTTTTTATTTTGCTCCAGGTACTGGCGTTAACCAAGACAAAACACGCCAGAAAATATAACGCCTGTTTGGAAAAATAAAAATCCCGGAAGAAAAATAGAAATATGGAAAAAGCGTGTGACACTTCATGTATCTAACTGGTGGATACCTGGTGGAGTGGGTGGGGAGGCCGTCACCCCTCACAGTCCAGTGTAGGCCCAGGCTACTGGAGCTGGCCCAGACACACACTCACCCTTTCATATTAACTTTCGAACACGTGTTCTGGGTCGTCGCCTCTTCCACGGGTTTGGGGTATGTGACCAGACCCACTGCCCCATCCCCGGCCCCTCAACACCTCAGTGCCGCCCTCTGCTGCTAACACCTGAAAGATAGCCTGAGGCAGATTCCCTCCCTGTATTACATTTTCATCTCTCTTACCCGTTTTCTTCCGGAACTTCTTGTAGAGAGTTGATTTTAGCAATGTAAACAATGTTGGTTACTCTCTCTCTCTCTCTATCTGTCCATCCATATATATATATATATATATATATATATATATATATATATATATATATATATATATTCTTATTCATTCATAATAACTCCAGGACTACTTTCTATGAAAGAATCCTAGCATTATCCAGGAGCCTTCTGAAAGGCTCCATCTGTCCAAGGCTATGCTAATTCCAACGGCAGGGAAATGCATACTCCTTTGGAGCGAGAGGTTCTTTGGCGAGACTGTACTCCCAGTGACATAGCCTCATACAGGGTAACTTTACACACACACACACATACCGTTTGCAATCGCATTTGAATCTAAGCAAAATAAAGTTCACTTGGCCACCTTGGCTGCCATTAGTTTCGTCACAAGAGTCACGTGATTTATGGTTTTTGCCCGACTGTCACCCAGCTGGACCTACGTCATCAGCATCAACACTCCTGCAGCAAAAATAACCTGTGCGATTGTTACAGCGAAACAGAAGACTTGAGGATTCGTTCAATTCTGACTTTAACAGAGCGTTACTGAGGCACTGTAGTGTGTGTGTCGTCTCCCGTTACAGGTCCATAGGCAATAGAAAGGCAATAACCTTCAGCTTGCACGACAAATGAAGACAGAATCAGCGCACTTCGAGACGCGCGAGTCCTGCCCCTGGCCTAGGGACTCCGTCAGCGTATCCTTGGTGTGTTATACGTCTGTTCTTGGCCCTCGGGACGTCTTCAGCCAGACGTCGATTGCGTGTTATACGTCTGTTTTTAATCCCGTCCATAGGAGAGCACGACACCCATCCTCCTGAAGGTGTGGCAGCAGGTCCCACCTTCTGTGCCCCCGGCAGCGTTATCTCACACACACACATCATCCCAACACGGTCCTACCGTGTCGCACACGGGACACCATCCTCTCCTGCCACAAGCACTTCGACTCACACTTCTCCAGCGCAGGACATTGTCGCAGAGCGTTGTAGCCCTCGACGCTCGCAACTCCCAGGGATACATAGGAGCAAGACGGCCATGGACTCATTCCTCTGCCCAAGTAATAACAACATGGAAGGATACTCTAAAATGCCCACGTCAAGTTTTTTTCATTCGGGATCATAAGCGATAGATGAAGAAAAGGAGACGGTCAAATATCAGCTCAGTCACTTTCAAAACCCATAATAATAATATCATCAATAATCACATAAACACTACTACTACTACTACTAATAATAATAATAATAATAATTATAATAATAACTAAGTTATGACAGTAGTGGTGGTAGTAATAATAGCAGTAGTAGTAGTAAAATAATAACAAAGCCCAGCGAATTTACTTTTGAAATCAAAACCTCTCTTTTTGGATATTGGATATAAAGATGACCCCGAGGTGTGGTCCGAGTCCGCAACAGAAGAAAAACATCTTTAACGCGTTAACAACATTGTTCCCGCGGGTGGTGAAACATCCAGACCAGAGATTCTTTACCTCCTCCTGGTGGCACCAGGTAGACTCTGAACACCAGGTCACCTAGACAATACCCTCCCCCCCTCCCCCTGGCGCATTTTTCTAGAGATCTGAACTTTCGCTGAGCATAGAGCACTTCCCCTCACACCTGACCAGCAAGATCGAAGCCCATTGCCTGGCCTGTTCTCCCCGGGCCTCAATCCAACCAAGACCCCCCTTGAAATTTCTCTAACATAACATTACGTCTGACCAGTAAACTACAAACCAACAACAAATCGTCCTAAATTCCCACTTCTCGATTTGGAACACCACAATCTGCATCGCCCTCGTCCCTTCCACAGTCAAACCGCCGACCCTTCCATCTGTACAAAATATTTTCAGCAACAAATATGCGTCGCGATAAAGGAGGGATAGGGAGAGGCCCACTGCGCACGACTAACCGGTGTTACAGGCACCTAACATAACTTACTAGTTACATCAAGACGAGAACAGGTCCTCGTGGCACAGCTCTCTCTCTCTCTCTCTCTCTCTCTCTCTCTCTCTCTCTCTCCCCAAGTGGGAAATCTAATTCATTTTTACTCCTATATGCGTCCTGTGGTTTGGCGGTACATGTGGAGGGTTGAGGGTCGGGCGACGTGGCCGGTTGTGGGGCGCGGGCAAGCAGCAGTGGCAGCAGGTGAAGTGTGGGTTCCGTGGGGAGGCCATGGGCACTAGAGCATAAGTTAGAGGGTACATGAAGAGCTAGGCTGAGGCTGTGGTGTAAGAGGAGGAGGAGGAGGAGGAGAAGGAGGAGGAGACCCGACGGACGCGGAAGACCAGAGATCACATCGACCACCGCCCTTGGTATCCTCAAGACCGCAAAAACAGCGACGTCGAACAAAAAAGTAGACTCGATACGAATGATGTAGCGCAGGTAAGTACACCGCGCACGTCATGTCTGCACCCACAGGGGCACAGCCGTACAAGGGGACCCGTACGCCCATACAGGTGGCGTGGAGCCACAAGACAGGTGTTATACAGTCACATGCGTACACTTGAGCATGGGGGTTACGACAGCACCCCCGGAGTTACGATAAGCAACTACGACACGAGGAGGGTAAAGCCAGGGTGCTTTTATGATCACACAACCCTAGGAACGCCTTTTCTCTCTCTCTCTCTCTCTCTCTCTCTTGCTCCTACATGCAGGGGGCTGGGGGAAAATAATGGGAATCCCTTGCAACACGCAGGACCTTCAGGAGGCTGTATGTCTTCTCATCTACTGACGATGACAGAGCAACCCCACACCCGCACCCACCCCCGCTCCCCCAACTGCGTAACCACATGCAGGCGGAGTCCGGCAATACCCACACGGGGATGACACACACACACAGACACACACACACGGGATGAACAAACATCCCCACGTAGATATTATCCACGAAAACGATCTCACACAAAAAAAAAAAAAAAAAAAAAAAAAAAACGCAATGAATGTTCATCGAGTCCGGCGTCCAAGGTTGTGCCTCCCAACTTCTGTTGGGTCACGGAAGCACATTTCGCAAGCCAAAGGGTTCTGGGGTACAGGAGAAAACAGATACCCTCCAAAATACCATCTCATCAAAAGCAAGAACAGCGCTTCCAAGGCAAGACTGTGTGATTATTGTTTGTGTGTTAAGGGAAGTGAAACTATTACACTCGTGTTGCCCCATCTCTTAATCTTGTATCATGTATCATGTCTTTACGCTTTTGTGTATATACATATCTATACATACACATACACCCCAGCCCACGCCAGGTATACACATTCAACGACCAGCCCCGATGGCAGGACGAATGGCTGGGATTGGCTGTGGGCCGACTGTCCCGCTCAGGATTTGAAGCCAGAAAGATATTGGTACTTCTGGGGCCCAATAAGATGATCATTCCTAGGGCAGACTTCTCAACCTCTGAGTACTGGAGTTATTACGACCCTTCAGAACGACGCTACGACCCCTGAGCACGACGCAAGACCCTCGAGCACGACGGTACTTTGACCCTGAAGCAACGAGAGCATGACCTAGGGTCTGATGGCCATTTCAGAAGTCAGGCCAGGCCAGAGGTCAGTCCATCACACCCAAGGGTCTCTCGGTCGTGCTTGGGGTCTGTGCCGTCGTGGTCATAGTCTCTCGGTGGGGGTTACAGTTCAGGGCATCGATCAAAGCAACGGTGTGGCCTCCTTGTAAAATCTTCCAAGGACTCAAAAAAAACTTCTCTAATGCCAACAGAGCCGACAACATCTGTAACTAGCTTTAATATTGATAAGTTAATTGTTTCCCTTAAATAAAAACCTAATCAATTAAGTACTTTGTCACTTGAACAACTGAAGAATAGTGGAACATTTGACCGAACTCTTCGTCTGTCTCTTCCATCCAAGTCACCTCTGCCTATTCTCAAATATCATAAGAACATAAAGATATCTTTCGTCATCTCTCTTGAAAAATGAACTGTGTCCACGTTAATGCAGTCAACTCGGCCCCTGTAAAACTCTCGATCGCTGATTCAAATTATTTCCCGTGTTCTTCCTAATGGTTTATCACTATCTGCTATACATATCTCTAGCAGTATCTAACAATTGAATGAGGTATGTCCAGATGTTTACAAGATGACGAGGGAACGTAGAATCTCTCTTAACAAACTGCAGGCTACAGTAGATCTGTGGAGAGACCTGAAATGTGGACACCTTTCTCTATAATGCCTCAGTCTGTCCACATACTGTCTTAATCTGTCCACATACTGCTCCACCCTGGCTACATACTGCCTCACTCTCTCCTCATACTCCACCCACGCATCTATCTTTGGGTAAGAATCAACTTTCTAAAATCTCTCATTGGAAAAAGCTGTACCAAGTTTATTGTCCCTTACTCAACAGGTTTATAGGAAAACTGTCTTGAAAGGCCTTTGGGAGAAGGCCGTAAAATACTGTCGTTATGCTAATTGGCTCAATAAACTCTGCGTCACAGAATATAGAAGTTCGGCTCAATCTCATATTCTTAAATCTATTCAAGATTATATTCTACAATAAAAAATAACTTCACGAAAAGTGCCTTAGATATATAAGAACTCAGTAAGGTAATACAGTGATTGTATTGTAAGACTTGTGTAACCTAGTCTGTCCCTAACAACTCGATACAAGAATGATACAATACACCACAGCACTAGGACAGTATGCAAAGGACGCCCCGAGGACCAAATGTCGACAGGCGAGGATCCGCAAGCACCCGACGCGTCGGTGGGGCGATCAGGGACGGGGGCAGGGCTTGGCCTGGCACCACAACTGCAGCGACCCCTGGCGGGATGTGCCACGCCAAAGGTAAACAACAGCCTACGTCATCAGCAACCGACCACCTCCTTAAATCCTTCGGCCACACCCACCCGCCTCCCACCCCCGCCCAAGCCACAATAGCACCATTTCATTCGGTGTCCTCATTCTTCAGGAGAAACGTTTCCTCACAACCTCTAACTCTCTCTCAGCTGGAAATCAACAACAGCTTCAGAAAACGACCGCACATACATTTACTTCCTGCTCCGTAGGGGACTCTTCTATCCTTGCGAGGAACCCTGCGGCACACGGGAAGCTGGCCACGTCCACCGGTCGGGACCACAGATCAAAAAGTGTTGTGATTTGTGTGCGTCTGCGCGTAGTTAAAGCAGCAGTTTTTTCTTTAAGGAAGTTGCCCTGTGGGCATCAAAGGTCCTGAGATGTGATGAGACAAAATGTTTTTGGCGTTGTAGCAATCCTCATCTCTCTCTCTCTTTCTCTCTCTCTCTCTCATATATAAAAATGTATAATATACATAATATATATATATATATATATATATATATATATATATATATATATCTGACGCCCTTCGAATATCAGGCATTTACAGAATTACAGAGAAAATCCTATATATTCCCTCCCATCCATCCCTGAGGAACCAGAGCAGCGTCTTGTTGTGTCGCAAAATACACACACGTCGCAAAACACCTGTCAGGATGCATGACCTCGGCGGTGAAATATATACGGCCAGACGGGGTCGCCTCCACTACTGACGAAGTTCCATCAGCCGTGATGCGCCCGGGGGGAGAGGGAGGGAGGATGGGTGGGTGTGGGGTGTTCAGGACACAGCCTCCTGCCGCAACGGGAGATGAGAGAGAGAGAGCCATCCATCTTTCCCGTGTTGGGTTAGCCCGGGGTTCGACCCCACATTCCTCGCTTCATCACTGCCACCATCCTGAGCACCGGCCATGAGATGAAGGAGGAAGCCTGAGCACCCAGTCATGGGCTGCTGTCCACACCCTGAGCATCCGTCATGACCTGTTGTCCCCAGCATGAGCACCAGCCATGACCTAGCACCGACGACTGACATTAAGGCTATACAGCTCAGCACCATCGTGCTAAAAATGCTCAGCACCACCGTATCTTATGCTGCTCAGAGGACCTTCCTGATAGACTCCTTCCCTCGGCGACGCCTCTGCTGTGATATTTACAATCATGAGGTTGAAGCCTTCGCTTACCCCACCCTCTGAGAACGCCTCACAAAATCAGTGATGTGCGTTTCCATCCACACTCTTTGTTTCCACCTGTCATCACTGCCTCCTTCCAGTATCTTTATTCTTCGTCTCCTCTCCGTTTTCTGTTTTCATACTTCCCTTTATCAGTTTTCTTTCCTTTCATCCGTTTCCCGTTTATCGATATCCTTTGTTTCCATGTGCTTCCTTTATTTCCATCTATTTCCTTTTCTCCATCTATTTTCTTTGTTTCCATACTTTTCTTTTTTTCTTTTTTATTCCCGCATTCCGTGTTCTGTCGGAAATCGTTTTCTTCGTTTCTAACGGTTTCCTTTGTCTCCATCTGTTTTCCTTGTCTCTAAACGTTTTCTTTATCATGCTTCCTTTTGTTCTACTCCAGCTTACCTTCCGGACTTATATATTTTACATCTCTAAATCCATGATAAATATATGGTACACTTATTATCATCATATTTCCAGAAAAACCGTATTACTTCCCGTATTTATACTTCTAATATGGCACGCTCTACACAAAACGTCATCTGGTCCATATATTCCACCTGAAATTACGTTTAGAATTATACCTAGGGATTATCATTTTTACAGGATGGTCACAAATGTAACAGAATATATGTAAGTCACTAAATTATCTGTTCAGAATTATATTATGGTGTTTTAGAAATACGGTTACACTCCATGGAAGTCTTTTTGATGTACAAGGTCACATCGGGTATCTATCTAATCTATCTATCTACTCCCTACTTATCTAGCTATCTTATCTATCTATTGAAACGTTCATGTTTATGATTCCTGGCTTAACGACCCCTTCAGTTACTGCTGGCCATTAAACCCAACAGCCTATACAGATCCTCCCACAGCCCTGACTACTTTGACGAATCCCATCTACTTCCTTGACCGATAATGCGAATCCCTACCTGTAGCATCTGAGTGGAACCACATCCCAAAAATCCCCTACACTAACAGGCAAAGTAGTTTCCGGCTGACCAATCAACCTCCACTTAACGAGTGGCAGGGGAAAGTAAGTGAGTAAAGTAAGTAAGTGTGTGTGTGTGTGTGTGTGTGTGTGTGTGTGTGTGTGTGTGTGTGTGTCACTCTCCAGGAACATGTCAATAACAGGGAAAGGTCAGGTGGGTGAATGCAACGAACGAGAGAGAGTATTACAGGCAGCCTGATTACAAAAGAAGGTCACCAGTGAGTAATGAGGATCTCAAGGAATATCCCAAGGGGACAGCACTCCATGGGGAAGGTAAGGTCAATCGTCATTAAGGTAAGGTCAGCACAAACCATATGGTATGGTTAATATAAACCATACGCTCAGGTCAGCATAAACCATAAGGTAATGTCAATATCAACCATATGGTAAGGTCAATATGGACCATAAGGTAAAGGTCAGTATGAACCATAAAATAAATAGGTAAAAAGCATAAGATAAGATCAATATAAACTATAAGATGTCACCCATAACAAGCTAAGGTTTAATAAACCCCATAAATCGGAATAAAACCACCAAAGAAATCTCAACAAATGCTCGACAAATCCCACAGAGAAAGTTCAATAAAAACTTGTAAAGAAAGCTCAACAAACCCCTAAGAAAGTCCAGCAAACTTCTAAAGCAATTTAAACAAACACCCTTTCAAGAAAGCTCAACTAACCTCGTAAAAGAAAGCTCAGCAAACCCCTTAGGCAAGTTCAACCAACAACTGCCCCTTCCCTCCTCCTCCTTTAGGGAAGCTCAACAGATCACGTAACCCCACCTCTAAGAACCCCGTAGACGGAAAAACTTAACCCGTATCAGCAGCGTCAAGTTCAACCAACCCTCTCAAACCCCCACTGCCTAACCAGGACCGCCACATAAAGAAGGAGAGAATCGTGACAAGGATCAGTCTACATCCTTCCCTGAACAGGGGTAGACAATAGGATACGCGTGCGTGCAAGTGTGCGTGTGTGTCCCACATCCTTGATCAACAGGAGTCCCTACCCCGGGGGAATTCTCGCAAAAGGATACAGTTAAAAAGGAGGAGAATGGGCCGGAGGGTGGGTGGCAGGAGAGGCCAACGTTGTGTGTCTATTGCGTCCGGGACAAAAGAAAACCTCAGGCGACGACAAAACATTCCTTCCTCCACACCGGCGCCTGGACGTTTTACGGCCATTGTTGACGGCGTCTCCTCTCCCCTCCTCCCTTCCCCCAACACACACACACACACACGCCAACCCACCCAAGGTCTTCGGCTTGAGGCCATTGTCTAGGGTGTCACTGAACTCGCAGGGGGCGGCCTGAGACTTCCTGGCCCTAGGTAAAGGGAAATTAAGTGAGCCTCCGAGGAGTAACGCGTCAACTAGACTCGTCCGATACCCTCGAGGACCGCCTGATCGAAGCCTTCGAGGAGCATCAACCCGGAGCCTTCGAGGACCACCAACCCGAAGCTCTGGAGGACCACCTAACCGGTGCCCGACGCCTTCGGGGACTACCTGCTCGCCCGCTCGCCCGGTCTGCCTAGAGGGGGTCGACTTACTTCCTCTCCACTTCGACACACGCGCCTTCCGCCCTTCACAAATACTGAGAAAGGAACAAAAACCAATTTCCTTGGAGCCGAAGCGCCCCTGCCCTTCCCTGCCACGGGGGAACGTCACACTCCGGGAAATAATAATAGGAAATTTATCTCTCCATTGCCCGTTATCTGGGAGAGCAGGATCCGAGTTCGATGGACTATTTTCCTCGCAATGCCTCTTTTAAGTTTCTGTCTCTGTCTTTCTTCCTCAGTCTATCTCTTCTTGCCTCTGTCACCTCTTCCATTTTCTTCATTTTCTGTCTATATAGTCTAGGACTGAAGCAGCTGATGAGGCTATTGCACTATGTGGACACCACATCCCCTCCCAGCACACAGTGTTCGTTCTCTCTCTACTTGACATTTTCCTGTCAACCCGCCAGCTCATAAAATAGGACTCTGGCCTCACTCGGTGAACCGAGCGACCTTGCCACAAAGCGGGTGACAGCGGGAGACATCAATACTGTCGGTGAAAACCCTGATAAAATACTGTGGGCATGGGAGATGTGGAAGAACAAGGTCCAACTGAGAGGCTGTGTATGTGTATATATAGCACTTGATCCATCCTATCCCAAGGGGCAACTGGAGTTGCTGACCAAGACAGGCTGATGTATCACGAGGGTTATTCTTTCTTTCTTAAGAGGTGGCAGGAGTGCTTGATGGTCCTTTCAATGTTTTACCATAATAGAATGAAAAATCGAAAGGAGAGGAGGACACTGACGTGTAACGCGTACATCTATAATTCTGCTGATCAAATTCTGTAATAGATAACTGGAGACAATATCGATTACAGTCATGTAAGGTTACTGACCACCTTGTAACAATGGATCAACCACGCACTCTTACACTTGTTATTTTCGTCCCCCGGAACACTCCACGTGCATGCAGCACGCAACTAGAGGAGCCATCCACCAATTCCTAAATATTGCTCGAGGGATGATGTGGGTATAAAGCGGTTGCTACTCACTTGCTTAATGTGGATTTCGTGGAGTGCGGTGTTCATCGCTGGCGTCTATATCTAGGGTACCGTTGGGCCGATCTTCCGGAGCAATGTATGCCGTGAGAACGTGTACGGTCTTAGAATTATCTCGAGTGCTTGAAGGCGTTCAACATTCTTCGGTAACTGGTTGCAACTTGACGTTCACGGCCTCGATGATGCGGGCAGTCGGTAGGCCTACAGTCAGAGTAACTAGCAAACCAACCGACCGACCGACAGACCGATCTTCTCCACATCTGAGACGCCTCCGAAAATGAGATGTCGTGGATGGAAGCAATGCTCTCCGCCAGGCGATGAGTCTCCCGGCACTACAGGCAAGCCTCGTTATGTTTACGGCAGGGTATAAACACTTCGCCAGCGCGCAGTGCTCGTCCGGACAACCTGCCACACTTTAAAACACTTGTGCGCCAAAACGGCCGTCATCTCCTGTCCGTACATCCTGGCATGGGTAAACGAGAGACCTTCGGTCTTATCCCATGACAGCACGACGGAAGAGTACCCTTGGTTATAACTGCCTGACCTTCTTTTTTTCCAGAAGGTCGGGTCAGAGGTCAGTCCATTATACCCCAGGGGTCATACCGGCGTGTAGAAGAGTCCCACGTACCATACTCTGCGGGTGCGTTTAACGCTGGTTTAACGAGAAGGAAGATCCTGCACAACACATCAGTCTAGTCCGCGTCACAAACCACGTCACCAACGCCACCACAGACGCCCGGCTGCTATGCGGGAGTCGTAAAGATGGGATCGCAGAAATACGACAGCCGCAAGCACTTGTCTTACGACCCGTTGAGCCCCGAGTGGGAAACACACAATGGCGTACTCAGACTTATATATATATATATATATATATATATATATATATATATATATATATATATATATATATATATATATATA
>JAYMFT010227043.1:0-11258 GCA_038088735.1 Panulirus argus
GCCGAAAAACTTGAAATGTGGAGTCGGCCTGAAGCACTGGCGGGGTGTGGGCCATAGGTTTTATTGCAGGTGACGAGAGGGTTGTCTGAGGTGTCACCGAAGACAATGGAGGGGGTGCAGGTGTCGTGGTCAACGGTGCAGTTAGTGGACTCGCCGTGGAAGCTGTGGAAATGACACTGACGGTAGCTGGAGCCGTTCTCGTAGACGAAGGGGGCAAGAAAGGGGTAGCCGTGGGGTCCAGACCGGTCGTAGAGTGAGCTTGAACTGGGTACGCAGGTTAGGCAGGTGCACTAGCTGCTGGGGGTACCCCAGGTGCTGCAGTTGTCTGGTTCCATGCCTGGAGGGTCCGGAAGAGCATCGTGAACTCTAGCCTTTCTTGGCGTCGTCTCTCCTCGGCTTTCAACTCCGCAGCAAGTCTGGTCTCCTCGAAATACTCGATCATTTGGAAGAGATCGGCGCTTGGAAGTTGCTAACTGGTGGAGTGTGCAGAGAGCGGTGGCGGCCAAAGGGAATGTGTTGCTTGTGGGGTGCGTTGGCCCGCTGTCAATGGGGAACTTGTGGGGTTGTCATACTCATTGCGTAGGTCCTGGGCTTGTGGGGTGTCGTAGGACTCGTCATGAAGCGGCAAGTTTTCCATGATGGCGGTGTTCGAGGTATGACCAACTAGGGAATGGAAAACTGCAGGAGAATGAAAGTTTTTACTGTGTAGTCAGTGTTGACGGGAGGGTGGGAATATCCGTGTGTCAGTATGTGTGTCTCTGAGGGCTGGTAGGAGGTGGGGCTAGTTGAGTGGGCGGAGCTAGACGGGAGAGGCTAGCACGCCAGTCTCCCGGTAGGTTAGTTGACGGTAGGATGTGTCACTACGAGCTCCACACTGGCTGGGAGGGAGAGGGGCCCCTCAGGGTGGCAAATGCGGCCCGACCAGCGTGACCATCGGGATACACGCAAAAAACCACTGCACTAAGTCATATATAACGCACTTGACTGCCCACGTCGCACTGTGCGGGTAATCACGGGGCCGGAAAGGCGATGGCGTCGTTGGGACCGACCGGCTTCGAGCCACTGTTTTAACCTAGTGTGCGAACTCACTGCGCCATGTTGACAGGAAACTCACTGTGTCCTGTGATTTCACCGTGTCACTTGAAGGTCAATGATAGATAAGGTTCGCACACACACTAGGTTTATTGCGAATACAGATGGTTTGAAGGAACACAGGTTATGTATCCGTCCGCCACAGAGATTGCAAGGCGACTCTATATTGACTGACAAAATAATAGTAAAGCCACAAGATGATGACAAAATAATAGTGACGCCACTCGTGACAAGAGGGCTGGACTTCACCTGGGCTCGCACGCATAGCCACGGCAGACATAGCTGATATATCAAATATATGGAGTCAGTATATGTGGGTAATAGTCACATATCCACAACCAGGTTATTGCTTTCAAATTTCGAGATTCTCCACAGGTCTGACTTAATAAAATGAACATGTTCGAGCCAGAAACTAGAATTGCTTTCAACAAATTTAGTTTAACATATTTCCTTCGTATCTTGACAACATGGAAAGGGATCATTAGCCACTAATGACCATGTTATTACTAAATCTAAAAGTATAACTGATTGCAGTGCTTTATAGATCGAAAAAAGAAGCTAAATATAATCTTAAACACTTTAATACATCCTATGTATATTCACGTCAGGAATAATTCTAAGTGAATGAGTTATAGATCATGAATATTTCATCTGAAAAATAAATTTTGCTACAATAGTCCTTAAAACTTTATTCATTTAACCACTCACGAATTTTTAACAGAAAATCACTTTTAAGCAAACTTATCTGAAAAACATTACAAGGAAAATTAAAAAATGTGACCCTAAACCTACAAGGTTGTCACTGCTTGTACAGGAGCGGGTCCAGAGGGAGCCATTCCTAGACGGTGTGGAGGCCACCTGGCTGTATCTGCAGCGTGGAGTGTTTGGTCAGGGTGTGCCAGCTCTCCCTCGGGTGCTGTGGCAGAGGATGTTCCTGGGCGTCTGGTACCTCTACTACCTCCTCGTCAGCGTCTACTACACCAGCAACCTCATTGCCATCTTCACCATTCCTGCCAACCCACAACGTATCCACACACTCCAGCAGCTGGCTGATAGTGAATACCGGTACAGTGTCCACCTTCCACACATTTTAATTACTAGCTCATAGTAGAAGCTGGTGCATAAATCACCTTACGGGTTTTCCATCGGCTGGATGACAGGTATCATCCAAACAGTATACAGTGTAGCAAGTCTATACCCAGGGAACTTAACGTCTCTGACTAATTTGCAACTTCCACAGTTTGATCTAAGGATCCATATTCCGCATGATTTTTCACAGCAAAACATAGCACACAACATGGTGTTAAAGTCCTACCTGCAACTACCTGCATGAAATCTACAAAAAGAAGGTTGTATGGAATGTGGAAAAAAATGCATTATGAAGAAAAATAAATGAAACTGATAGACATTTTCAGAAAGTGTGGTATAAACAGTGTTAGGAGAACTTGTATGGTATTGGAAAATTTGACTGGTGGGAGATCAATTTTGTTAGATGGTATCGCAGAGATATATGAAGAGGTACTTGTGAGGTTTTTGTAGGCAATTAAGTTGTTTGAAAATTTACTTGAGTTCAGTTGCAGTATGTGAGCAACAGGTATAATTTACTGCAAAGCTGGTGTAACAGATTTATATCTATTTTGGTAAATGCAGGAACATTAAAGAGGAAGTTAGGATGAGAGCTTAAATGAGCAAATGATAAAGGGGATCCAGGGAAGTTTAAATGATGAAGGGGATCTAAGGAAGCTCAAAGGATGAAGTTGATCTAAGGAAGTTCAAATCATGAAGAGGATCCAGGAAGTTTATATAATAAAGGGGATCAAGAGAACTTCAAATGATGAAAGGGATTCAGGGAAGCTCATTGTGCACATTTTTAAGATCATCTATATCCTCAGTTTCAGGATCCTCTTAATTACCACTTAGGTCAGAAATCCTAAGTTTAGGAAAGCACATTCCCGTAATGCATCACTTTTTATGACAGGAATATATGTAATTATTTCATGGGTAAATACCCATGGGGTCGAAATACATTGTCACACATTAAACTATCCACCATGTAAATAAATACATTTTCATGTCAGGGTAGGTAATTTACCTCTGTCTTTAGAACATTATGACAGATGAAAAGACAAATATAAGGGTATCCTTAACTATCAAAGATTGGCGATGATAGACTACGGTAGTGAACTGCTAACAATCATGAGGGAGTCCAAGAACGACGTCATCTCGAAACTGTATGAGAAGCTGGACCTGTTCCCGTCAGACGAAGACGCCGTGGCCTCTGTGCTGGTCGGCACCCACGCACTTCTTAATAGTGCTGCATACACTCAAGTAATGCTAAAAACCCGCTACCAGGTATACACAACAGTATCTTACGTGGTATTTCTTCTTAACTTAACCCAGAGAGCTCGATGGTTCAGAGTACAACCTTGATCGCTGTTTGTTTGGTTACGGAGAAAAATAAAGTCGTTGGTAAGAGGTGGCACATGATTACTCCAACCTAAACTTGCCTTACATAGTCCGCTGCCGGACTATCATGGTACTTGAACAACATTACAGCTGTGTGTGTTTAAGTTTGCGTGTCTCAGACATTGCCCGGGAAAACTAACGACCTGATTCCCAAACCAAACTTTATTGTTTGATAAAAGTTTAAAATACCAGGTGTAAAACCGATAGACTAAATTTAATCCATATATTCCTCTACTACAGAGTGGTAGTAAAATATACCTTCTAGCAAGCTAAGATACCCACATTTGCAATGCCGTTCAAGTACTGTGATAATCTGGCAGCGGACTATGTAAGGGATGACTAAGTTAGAGTAATCATATGCTGCCTCCCATAAAATTCATCACCAACGACTTTCTTTGCCTCTGTAACTCAACAATCAGAAATTTGATAAATGAAGTGAAATAAAATAGACTTAACCATATAGGTAGAATTTAGACATTTCCTCTATAAAGAGAGAACATACCATCTGGGTATCCTTGTAAAGTATATAATGGTTTTCTTAAGTTCTGTAGCCGTCATTTTTACTGTATATAAACCATACTATAAGTCACTGAACTAGGCATCGTGAAAACTGAAAGAATACAAGGCAATTAATGTAATGTCCAACACAATACAGGTGTCCAAATGGTACATGGTTAGGGAGCAGTTATTACCTGGGCGGGTATCATGGATATTCCCCAAGCACACACCTTGGAAGTACAAGTTTGACCAGGGCATCTGACGGATGGTGGAGGCTGGCCTCGTACAACACCGGTTCAAGGTGAGGCACCCAGCGTGAAACACGAAGATATGTGGTTGAAAAGTAGTGAATTTCATTCTGAAATAAGGGACCACATGGTTATGCATTACAAAGGTCTCTGGTAATTTCTTTCGCTGTAAGTTTACGTTCATTTCAGGAATAGACTGTATGTTATATAAAGGGAATTATTTTCACCAAAGATGAAATCATATCTTAATGATTTCCTTGAACCTTCAATTTACACAAAATCCTAATAAAAAAAAGTTAACTGAAAGGGAATAACCCATGAAAACTGCACTCATTTCCCTAGGACTTAAAGTTATCGTCTTTACAGGTGGAGATGGAGTCACTGCTGGGATGGGACTGGCAGCGGCAGCAACAGAAGTCGGCGGGGCAGCAGACCAACGTGGTTCTCACCCTCCAGCACCTCCAGGGCGTCTTCTACATCCTTATCCTTGGTTGGACCGCCAGCGTCGCCGTGTTCCTGCTGGAACTGCTTAGGCACCGCTCCTGTCGCCGCTAAAAGCCAGGCACTGCTTGAGGCTGCTCTGGCAATGCTCCTTTTGTCGTTAAGAACCCGATACTGCCGGAGCAACTCAGACACTGTTGTTCTTGTCTCTAAGAGCTCAACATTGATGGAGCTGCATCGGCATAATCATGTAGATGCTAAGAGCCAGACGCTGGTAGTTTTGCTCAGGCATCACTGTCCTCGCCGTAGGAAGGCAGGCACTATTGTACCAGCACCAGTGTTGATAGGATCATGACACTATCAAAGCTGTTTAAGTAATGGTTCTCTCATCGCCAGGTGTCCGCCGCTTGTAGAGTTGCTCAGATACTACCAGTGCTCTTTCCTCTGCTGCCAGCGACAGGGAGGGCTCAGGTAAGAGAGTAATGGCCCTTTTCATGATCTCTGCAAGTGTAAGGCATAATCTGACTACACTTTATAGTGTGACTCTGCCACCAGCGAGAGGGAAGGCTCAGGTGGTTGTGTATTGGCCCTTCCCAGTATCCCAGCTAATTCAAGGATCATCCCGCTAAGACATTCCTACTTCCTTGATATTTAAGGCACTATAAGTCTCATAACCTAGCACCGTTCACTGCTTACACACCACTGTTTTCATACTTTGCGTGTCAAACATTGTTCCTCCACAGACCACTAGGAAATATGTACCTCTGGTGGTAAAAGATCACATATCCTGGACTTACTAATAATCAATCATTAATTAGCACAAAACACTCAGATGTCGGTCCACACGTGTGTTACAACGTCCTGGTCCTTTCTGAGTCAGAATTTCCATATTTGTACATTCCAGGACGAGTTAAAACTTTCAGGAGCCTGTATAATCAACAATTGCTGGTTATAATCTCGAGAGAAAATATTCATAAGTGGATCAACTACAGCACATTTTACAGTCAAATCTCATAGAAGTAGGCTTACAGTAGTTGCATTGTCCTTGATTATTCTAGTGTTGTATACTTCAATGTTTATGTCAACTATGTATATGCTTGTGAAAAGAATTTAATACAATCAGTATGACCACGAAAATTATCTAGGGTTGCTATGTAGGATATCATAATAGCGGGCAAAGAAAGGCACTGGAGCACCACCGTAATATTAAGAAGCACACACTTAATGTAGATCTGGTGTGAGCTGTGACTGACGGTGGGTTGGCAGACCAAATCACGGAGATGAGTAGGTTGACTAATGCACTAAAATGGGTGAGTTCCCATATACAAGGGTTAGGAAAGGCTGGTAATTACACATAGAAAAGTGAGCCACCCTCTACACATCTAAGTGTGGGTTGGTCAGTACACAAAATGAAGAGGGCCATACTTTACACAGGTAAGGGCGGGCTGGTTAGTACACAAGCTTAAATGAATTAACCATTACATAGACAGTGACTCCCCTTGACCCTTCTTACTGTCAAGTTAAGGTGAAACCCAAGTAGCCCTAGTATCTTCAGTTTAATAAACAGCACATCATTTTCCTGTCTGGATAGATATTAACCGCATTGTCAGTTTTTTATTTTCTCTAACGTAATACACAGTGGTTAATATACTTTAGAAAGAAATCAGTATTTGTCTCTTATAAGTAAGTACTCTCTCTCCATGAAGACCCAATAGCCTGAAGATCTTTGAAAATGAGAAGATTCGACTTTCCTTAGTCATTCCTTTATGATTTCATGATCAAATCAGACATAGTAGATATTTGGAAATCTTCAAAGCTTGTGCAGCTATATTTAGAAATAAACACTGGGTCTGTAGTACATTGTTTTATTGTATCATTCAAAGTACCCAAGGGAGGGGGTGGGGGGGAAGCAAGAATATTTTGGCCCCAGGGTCCTACAAGCTTTAATACGCCACTGATAACAGGAAGCTGTTGGAAGCGAAGGATTGTACACGTATAACCTGTACCAAAGTGTAATATTTTGCTTGCATGTATAAGAGAAATTCGTTCTCACTTTTGCAGCAACGAACAGGCATGTGAGTTGCTAGTGGAAGATAAGGAGCATTAAGGAAAATATAAGAGCAATTCGGCTACAATCAGCATGAACTTAATTTCACATCAGTGTCTTTACACCATCCTAGACCAGGAAAGGGCTTTGTATTAAGCTGTCAATACCGTGTCGGTGTACTGACTGACGTGAACATTGTTGAGGGAAATGATACCGCTGAAATACGTCAAATGGCTGCAAGGTTGCAATAGGCGTATCCAGAGGACTTGGAGGACTGCTTCTCTAAGGAATTCCTTCAGTATGTTCAGTACACAAAGGGCAAAAGTGATGAAAAGACCCTTTAAATGTACTTCGTGAACTAGACACTTCACAACTGGATACTCTTTTCCCAACAGATGTGTTGCTTTGAAAATTTATGTGACTATTATGGCGTCAAATGCTGGAGGGGATAGGGATGCAAAATATTTAGAAACATAGATCCCACATGAGCGTTACTGAATGTTAACCTAGCATGTTATCGACTCCGTGACCAGCTTCTATAAGATTTGTGTGTATAGTGTTATGATTTCGTGATTATTTTCAAGTGTGAGGAATTGATGGTTGTAATTTAGTGCCTAGTGCCCAAGGTGCTTTAACTCTCATAGGGTGGAAGTACGTATTAAGTATTGTGTATAAATGGAATTCTGGTTTTATTTTGTATTGTTGGCTCTCATTCATGTTCTTTGCTTTGCTAGTGACCTTTGATCATACGATTGGCATATATGTCCGACCAAGGAAGATGTATTTGAGAAATATTACTCACCCAGACTGATGCGGTGCCAATCCAGAGCGAAAACGATATCTAATACAGTATCTACTTTAGCTGCTACATCAGTGGTCAAATAGCGTCATGATAATCGGCTGTTGTGTGCCTGTCGTCTGCTCTGATGTCATTTGTTTTGATAGTTTCTGCAGAGAAGGTGGTAGCATATATCATGATATAGGTCTATGTGGATGGAAGACCCGCTCTGCGTGCAGAAAAAGCAGAACTATACACAGTCATCTCAAGTTCCACCAAACATCGAAAGATTCCGAAAGTTAGTGATAATGGTCACAATAGCACAGAAATCGTGCATATATCTATACAGTGATCAAAATCAACCAAAGCTTTGATTATCAGGATCAGATAGTTTTCTCATTAAGCTCATTTTACATAATGTGTCACTCACGAGAAAATTTTATTTACGCTACCCGTTCTTTACACGTTCTCCTTTACAGTAAAAGCTACAAGCTTACCCAGATGGCGTTAGTGGCAATATTTGACGACTACATAAAAATTCTGGTAACCTGGAATAGTTACGCTTCTTAGAAACATTCTCCTTGGTTCAACTTTGTGACGTTTTGTGTCAGTTAACCCGGAGCACTGGCGGCTTCAGAACGTAGCCAGTGTGTCTGTGTTTATACAGTTGTTTTGACCCGTTTTATGCAGCGTTACCTCAGTGTTACCGTGTGAAAACTCTTGATATACCATTTGATATAAGAACAATGGCTAATAATCCTGAAGCATCACCATCTGGTGCACAGACATTGAAAAAGTGCAAACATTTAGTTGTTGACGCCATGAAGATTACAAGCGTTCGTCACAGTAAGCCGCAAATGGAGGCCAAATAGTGTTTTATACTTGGATAGAGAAGTCATTCTGAGGATGTTGGATTACCCTGATGGGGTAAGCAATTCTTCTTTGAAATCATAGACATGTTTGACACTAGCGGTGAATCGCTGAACGAGACCTCGAAACCCAGGACGCAAGTGGGTGGAGTTGTTTCCGTATATTTTATCGTCAAATCCTAATTATGCTTTACCTCTGATGAAATGTATAGAGAATAGAAGTGCATAGTTATGTTAGCTAGTATAGACTAATTAGAAGTTATACATTTTTACATATGAGTGTTAAGAATATAATTTGATCACGTGATTCCTTGTTGATATATCTACATTTTCAAATATATTCTTTTAAGTATCACTAGAGAAGCTGTTGAGGATCGTTTTGGTGAAGAAAATGGAATCTCCATCTCAGATAGATCGTATATAATAAAAAAAGATGTAAACATGTTTGGCTGTAGCGTGAAGGACATCGAGACCCCGAAACCCTGTCCGGGTGGGAGTCAGCCAGCCTAAAACCTGAGAGTCTTAAAACGCCTCTGGATTCCAGCCGAAGTTTTCACGTAAACTTTTACACGTTGTATTTATATTTCTGTGACGTTTGCTGATGTTGTTACGTTCCTAGGTTAATGGGTCTGTCTAATGACATATTCTCGAAAATGTTTCTATGTAAGTACAGAAATGTACGAAGATATGATCTTTTATAGTTCACTCTACATAATACATCCTGTGCATGACATACACCGAGAGTATCTTAATCTTTTACGCATTTCCACTGCCATATATTTATTTTTCATATGTTTCGTAGAATGAGGTTTATATTATGTTTCTTTAGTCTTTCCTATGACATGTTATTGGGTACGTTCATACTGAATGATAATTCTTCTTTCTTAACAATATTTTTTACATTTAGCAACCTTTTGTCTTTTGTTGTACCTCAACGTTGTTTTCTACTGTACCTCCAGTTTATCATCTGCGTTACCTCCGGGCTGCCTTTTGCTATATCTTCAGGTTGTCTTTTGTTGTACCTCCAAGTTACCATGTACTGTGTCCCCTGTTTGTTTTCTCTACCTCCAAGTTGTTTTCTTCTGCACTTCCAGGCCGTCTTCTGTTCTACGTACCTACGGTAGGATGTCTTCTACTAAACATCCATGATATGCTGCACACTGCTGTCGTCATCTGCTATACCTCCAGATCATTTTCAATCTTAAACCAAAGTCTTTATCTTCTGTATGTTTAGGCTGTCTTCTGCTAACCTTTTATTTTGTCTTCTACTTTACCTCCAATGTGTGTTCTGCTCTACCTCCAGTTTTTTCATAATATACCTCCATACTGTCTTTTACTGCATTTCCAGGTTATCTAATGCTGTACTTCCAGGGTGTATTTTGCTCTACCTCCATGTTGTCATTTGCTTTATCTCCCGGTTGTCTTATGACGTAACTCCGGGAAATAATCTGCTGTACTTCTAGGTGGACGTCGGCCGTAACTCTAGGTCGTTTTCTGTTGCATTTCCAGGTTGGACTCTGTTGTGCACCAAGATCGTCATCTGCTGTAACTCCTGGTCATCATCTGCTGTGCCTCCTGTTCATCATCTACTGCAGCTGTCTTCTGTTGTACTTCCAAGTCGTCATTTGCTGTAAAGTCAGATCGTCCTCTGCTGTACCTCTAAGTCGTCATCTGCTTTACCTTCAGGTTGTTGTCTTCTGTACTTCTGTGTAGTCTTCTATTGTAATTCCAGGATGCCTTTTTTGTACCTCTAAGGTTGACGTCTGCTGTACCTACAGGTTGTCCTCTGCTGTACTACCAGGATCTGTTCTTATGTTAACTCTAGGTTGTCTTCTGCTGCTACTCCAGGTTATCTTCTGTTGTTCTACGTTGTCGTTTGCTGTACCTGCATGTTGTTTTCAATTCTATATAGAGGATGTCTTCTGTACCCACTGGTTCGTCTTCTACAACACCTCCAGATTGTCTTCTATTGTACTTCCAAGGTGTCTTCTGCTGTACTTACATCTTGTCTTCTGCTGTACTTACATCTTCTGCTGTGCCTCCATGCCGTCTTTTACTGTACCTCCAGGTTGTCTTCTGTTTTACCTCCAAGTTGTCTTCTGCTTTACTCACAAGATGTCTTCTGCTACACGTCTAAGGTGTCTTGTGCTGGGTTTCCAGATTACCATCAAGTATACTTTCAGGCTGTTTCCTCCTGTACCTCCAGGTTATCTATTGCTGTGTGCCCTGATATTCATCTGTCGCACTTCCCAGATGTCTTCTACTGTACATTCAAGTTGTCTTCTGCTATTCCTCCATGTTCTCTTCTAATGCACTTCCTGGCTGTCATATGCTGTAACTTATGTTTCTCATCTGCTGTACCTCCAGTTAGTCTGCTGCCGCACCTCCATGTTTTCTTCTACTGTACCTCCAATTTTCTTCTGCTGTACTTCCAGGTTCTCTTCTGCCGTACCTTCAGTTAAACTAACACCATACCTCTAAATTGTGCTTTTCTGTTGCTGTAAACCTTACCTCCCAAATATCAGCATGATGTCACATCTGGCCCAGCGTGTCAGGGTCAAGCCCCTCTGTACATCGGTCGCGATACAGCTGCTCCGTCTACACGTTTACTAGTGGTAACGTCTGCGGCGGTCCATAGGTATAAGCCCAACCCAACTATTGTAATCAACTGAAAAAAACGAGTAACATTTATTGGTAAGTTAAAAAGCTAGCTTATCCATTAGATAGAACAGAAATCGAGAAACTTGGCTTCAGGTTTATATTTGTCAACAATGACCCAGCCAAACTACCGGTTCGATGGTCAAACTGCTGGTCATGAC